>JBBPTU010000556.1:0-21598 GCA_038094295.1 Tylopilus aff. beelii | reverse complement strand
GAGATACGGGAGAAGACATACTGCGGACTGTGCAAGGCAGAGGACGCTTCTACTGAGTCCGTATGGCGGTGTACACGATAAGATCAGATCGGGAGACAAAAGAAGGCAACAGGCGATGCAAAGGAAAATAGGTACCCAGCTACTCCATGGTTGGGCTTCCCACACACGAATCCCCCATAGGATACACAAGGTAAAGGTCCTGGTCTGAGGCGCTAAGGAGGCCTGCTCGAACAAACACTTCAGTAGCGTGATCGATAGTGCGATGTAACTCAGCGTATCGCCTCTCGATCTCTTCCCAGCCCGTAACATTACCCCCTTGTTGTGACTGAGGCTCTGACTCAGTAGCCATCGGGGTCTCTGTCGTTCCAGATAACATTGTTGTCATCCCAGTTGTCCCTCCAAGAGTCACGGCATTCTGCTGCAGAGTGTCCTCTAAAACTGCAGCTAGCACATCGGTAGGGGTTGCGGGGGCATGAGTACTGGGGATGTCCTGGGGCTCGGATGAGGCAGAACTTACAGGTGTAGAGGGGGCAGTTGGGACGGAAATGGGTATTGTTGTCACAGGAGTAACAATGGGGCCTCTCCGGGGGAGCAAGTCCGGAGGGATTAACTTGTTGGGGGGTGTGGTGTACCTGCGGAGTGGGTGGCAGACTACCCGGTTGAATTGTGGCGGGTAGGTGGTGTGGTGCGGAGAAATATTCTCCTGCTCTGAGTTCCCACCCCGCCTGGGTGACCTCCGAGTTGGAATCGCTGACCGAGTCAAGCAATGGTAGGGAAGAGGGGGGAGGACTGGGAAGGGAGGTGGGGGAGTGGGGGGTTGCGCCCAATGGGTTGACAGAGGAGTGGGGGGGAGTTGGGGCTGTGGGAGTTCAGTGGGGGCAGTGCCTGACTGGGGGGGGGAGGAGGAGGAGGAGCCAGAGGTGGCATGGCCCATTGCCACGGATACCTCCCCGGTGGGCCAAGGAGTTGGTCTTCCACGAGATCTCTTCTTCTGGCCACGTTTGCCAGAAGTTCCAGTGAGAGATTTGGCAGGTGGGGGGTCCAATATCCTAAGGGCAAGCTTCCCTGTAACTCTTCCCATGTATTCCCTAAACTGCTCCAGGGGGAACGCTGCGAACAGATCACGCAGAAGGGAGTTCCGCATGTTATAGGAGGTGCGGTCGAGGGCTGGGAAGATCCCCAGCTCTGGTAGTTTCCTGTAAAGGTCGAGAACTGCGGGAGCAATGGTGGAGATGGCGGAGGTCTTATTGGTGGTGGGTTTCCTGGACCATTGGAGGAAGAGGGCAGCCCTTCTGATGGTGTGGATGGCCAGTAGTTGTTGGAGGAGGGGGTGGTTGGAGGGGAGGGCTGCGGCTCGCTCAAGTTCAGCCACTCGGTCAGGGGAGTGGGAGAGGATATCCAGCAGCTTGAGCTGGAGTTCGGGAGTGAGGAGATGGAAGAAGCAGGGGATGGACTCAGGGAGAGGGTCACCGTCAGGGTAGGTGGCGTCGACATTGCAGGTGAGGACTCAAGTGGGGAGGTAAGGCATGGGGGCTGGGGGAGAGGGAGGGTGGACAGGGTATAAATAGGGGTTTTCTTACCCTTCCCAATTTAGTTTGCGGGTACTGCTCCGTCGGTTGGATCCCAGGTGGGGTTCCAGTTTGGGTTGGACTGAGGGGAGGCGGTTGGGGCCGAGTAGGTCCAGGACTGGCCTGTGGTGTTGGAAGGGTAGGTGGGGGCGATGACGGTGATCTGGACCCCAGTATGGGACCGCTGAATCTGAAAGACCATCCCTCTCTTAGAGAGTAGGGATGCAAGGTAGGCGAAGAAGAGGAAAAACAGGGCAACAACAAGAGCAATGAGGTCGTAGATAGAGAGCATGGTGGGGTGTTAAGATCATGGGAAGTCTTGTTGATGACGCTGTTGGTACTCTTTAATTGATCATTTGGCATGGGAAAGGTTGCTGGCGGGTTCCCACGAGTCTTCCAACGGTGCATAGCCTTTCCAGGATACCAGGTATTCGGTTTGTCGTCCCACCTTCCTGTGGCATTTGATGGTTTCGATTTCATATTCCGCCTCCACATTGACTAATTGGGGTGGGGGTGCGGGGAAGCTGGAACCATGTTCCTTGGTAGTCACTGCCAGCGATAGTTTAGAGGCGTGGAAAACATTGTGGATTTTCCAGGTAGCAGGGATCGCGAGCTGATAACTTAAACAACTTAGGACTTGAGTTATTTCGAATGGCCCAACGCACTTTGGGGCCAACTTCCGATTTCGGTATTTCGTTCGAAGGTCCTTGGCCTCGAGCCAAACTTTAGTCCCCACTTTCCAGCCTTTGAATCTGGAGGCGACTCGCTCCCTCATATCTTGCTGGGCCTTATGGTGTGTGGCTAATGCCTCTTTTTGGGCCTCATCGAGTAACCTAGCTTGAGATTCCAATGCTGGGAGGAAGGTAGTTTTGATCAAGGGGGGGTAAGCTCTGGGCTCGTAGCCCATCATAAGGGAATAGGGGGTGACATTGGTACTAGAGTGGGTAGCTGAGTTGTGTGAGAACTCCGCTAGAGGGAGCATTGCGGCCCACTCTTCCAGTTTATTCCCACAAAAGATTCTGAGGTAGGTTTCGAGTTCCTGGTTTGTGCATTCGGTTTCACCATCAGTCTGTGGGTGGTAGGCAGTAGACAAGGTGACGTTGTAATGGAGTAGTCAGGCAAGTTCCTTAGCAAAGGCAGATGCAAAAGGGGGTCCTCTGTCTGAGATGCATTTATCGTGTAGACTGAAACGGGGGAAGACGAATTGGAAAAAAAGACTTGTGACCCCCTTGGCGCTGATGGTCTTTGAACATGGGCAGAAAATGACCCCCTTCATAAGCCCATGGTCGACCACAACCATAACTGAGTCATGGCCATGGGAGAGGGGGAGGTCAGTGATGAGATCGACGGAGATCTGCTGGAATGGGCAGGTGGCCGCCAACGGGATGGGGGACAGGCCTGGTGTTACGGTCTGGGACGACTCGTTAGCCCATGCTACTGAACTCGATGCCGCCATCAAGCAGGCCATCGAGGAAGGGACCTACGAAGGCTATGTCTCATTCTGTGACGGGACAGTGCTCCCAGGAGGTGATTTCCCTTGGGAAGATGTAGACGGTGCGTTTGCCACGGAGCAGTCAGTTGACTGACTCCACCGATACCTGGATTGTTTCACTTTACTTCATCGCCTTCGGGCACAAGGTCCGCGCCACCATTTCCTTTCCTGTCTCTTACATCCTGTACACCACCATATGGACTCAGTTTAGATTCTTTCCCGGCAGATCGTATGTTTTCTCATCAGCGTGGGACTGCTGTCACATGCTTGTCTACTTTCCTTCCCATGGATGCCACCATTCTCCCACTATCATATCTCTTATTATGATAGCATTTTCCCCTACCCCAGTAACATATAAATACCCTAGATTGGCGCCATGTACCTTAGTTTGATCTACGCAATCTACCTGCGTTCTCATCTCCCTCCGCTGTGAAGATAGGTTCTTCCAGTGAGACCGTAGCCAAACTGGACTATCTCTACCAAGCCCTACTCGTAATCCTCTACGTCTACTGCTTTTTACTAGACGAACGAAGGAGAAGAGAGCGACAGGACACGTTTCGTAACAAAAGATCAAACTCCTCCCCTGGCTCCAACTCTTAAGTTTGGAGCCCACCTACCCCAACCACGTCCTTCTGCAGCCCCCCATCAGACGACTCCTCCGACGATCAAACCCAGACCCCTACCACCTCGTGCCCTAACCCTCCACACCCCCACTCGGTGGTTCCTCATCCAACATCTCAGACTACTCGCCCTTCGACTTGAAGTTGGCGCATACCAGGCTCCTCAAGTCAAACCGGATCCCTCCTCGGTGCATTAAGAACCCGCCTTCGCTCTGGAAGCTCCCCAGAACCTCAGGCCGAAATTGATACAACTCCAGCCACCGCGGAGCTTTCTGTCCCTCACAGGCACGAAGACGAGACCACCCACCCCCTACAGGGTGGTGAAGAAGAGTACGTGGAACCGGAAGTTGCCATCCACGTCGACACCGAACCACTTACAGATCCACCTCCACACTCTTACAAAGAACCTAACCCGTACTTGGAACCAGGCGAAGAACATTTTGGCCTCTTTGATCCAGACGACCACACCCCCCCCTCTCCCGATACCCTCGCCCGAATTCACGAGAGGATGCAATGAACAATTGATAGAGCAATGGCCGACAACAACAAGGAAAACAAGGCAGCCCTCCATGATGGATTTTCTGGGGAAACTGAAGATGCCAATCGATGGCACAACCAGATGTGTGCGTACTTTGACGCCAACCCCCAGATCTTCGACCACACTAGTACCAAGGGGGACAAACAGCGAACCATCACCTTCCTCAACCGCATGAGCAAAGGGCAGGGGAGGGCCTTTGCCGAAGGATGGTACGACAAGATGTATGGAGACGATGAAGAAGGGAAAAAGATTACCTTCAAAGACGTTTTGGAAAACTTCCTCACCACGTTCTGCCTGGCATCCATGGATCAGCGAGCTCAGAACGCCCTCCATGCTATGGATGTCAGGAAATTCAAGGGAGATTTCCACAAGTTTAGAACGGTCTTCGAGCTAGAAGCCGGGAGGGCAAAAATGAAGGATGTCAACAACGTCTTCAGAACCCTACGAAAGGCGGTAGACCTCGATACTGCCAAAGCTATGGCCTTAGTTGTTCCACAACCAAAGGATATGAAGGAATGGCTGGACAGGGCAGGGGCATTTTATGATCTCACTGAACAAAGCAAGTACGACCGAGGAGGAGGGACCGGATGGATGCTGTCCATCTGACGACACCACAATGAAAGGGACCCCTACCAAATGGATGTAGACGCTATCTGCCTTACCCCGGACGAACGGGCAGAATGCTTTGCCAAAGGACTTTGCTTCATTTGTAAGAAGCCAGGATGCTCCACAAGGAATCACCCCCATAACTCCGACCGAAACCTCGGGAGCAGGAACCGTAATAGGAACAGGAACGGCGATAGGAATTGCAACCATGTCAGAACCACGGAAGTCAAAAAGGAGTCCCAGATGCAGAAGTTCATGAAGGAACAAGGGATCTTCGAGGACACCGCAATCAAGACCCTCAGGATATGCTACCAAAAGCATGACGAAGAACAGGAGAACAGCAGCAACGAAGAAGAAGCCGCTAACCATGTAACCACTAGTTCGGATTTTTGAAAGGGAAGGAAGGATCGACATCTTCGTTTCCCAGGATTGCCCCTGTAATTGTAACCAGTACCAAGTCTAAGTCAATGAGAATCCCCACTTCCCTCTATGCTGGTACTACTGGGCAAATCGTCGACAAACCCGCACTAGTGGATAGCGGGGCAACCGGATGTTTTATAGACTGGCATCTAGTAAACCAAGCCGGATGGAAAAAGGAACGAATGAAAACCCCATTAAGGGCAAGCAACGTGGACGGTACCACAAATAGCAATGGCCTGATCTGCCACCAAGTCACGGTGACGTTACAGATTGGAGATAAGGAACAACAATGTCAGTTCATGGTCATAGACTGCAGCAAGGAAAGTCTAATCCTAGGACTCCCCTGGCTACGGGAAACCAACCCCCTCATCGACTGGGCAAAAGGAACCGTAGAGCTCCCCCACGTAATGCCGAAGTTATGGCATGATTCTCTGAAGGCAATCACTCAACGATACCTTGTGCGGTATCTGGGAATGGACCCAGACGCTAGGATAGCAAAGCTCTGTAAAAAGAAATTGAACCACGAAGCGGCCCGCGCTTACCCGGTAAGGAAGACCACAGTATCGACCACCTTGGCAGCCGCGTCAAAAAAGGAAGAAGTAACTCTGCCACCAGTCTACCAGGCCTATGCAGAAGTCTTCGGAGAACCTCCCCCTGGCGAACTCCCACCATCCCAAGTTTTCGACCATGCGATCGATCTTACCAAGGACTTTATCCCGAAACGAGCAAAATCTTACCCTCTGAACCCAGCCAAGACCCAAGCATGCAGGGAGTTCGTTGATGAACACCTAAAGAGCGGTGTTACGATACGCGTCCTGTCACTCTCTCCTCCTTTGTTCGTCTAGTAAGGAGCAATAGACGTAGAGGATTACGAGCAAGGCCTGATAGAGGTAGTCCAGCTCAGCCACGGTCTCACTGGAAGAACCTATCTTCACAGCGGAGGGAGATGAGAACGCAGGTAGATTGCGTAGATCAAACTACAGTACATGGCGCCAATCTAGGGTATTTATACGTAACTGGGATAGGGGAAAACGCTACCATAGCAAGAGATATGATAGTGGGAGAGTGGTGGCGTCCATGGGAAGGAAACTAGATGAGCGTGTGACGATGGTCCCATGCTGATGAGAAAACATACGATCTGACGGGAAAGAATCTAAACTGAGTCCGTATGGCGGTGTACAGGATGTAAAAGATGAGAAAGGAAATGGTGGCGCGGACCTTGCACCCGAAGGCGATGAAGCAGATCGAAACAGTCCAAGTATCGATGGAGTCAGTCAACAGACTGCTCCGTGGCAAATGCACCGTCTACGTCTTCCCAAGGGAAGTCCCCTCCTGGGAGTGTTGCTCCATCACAGAATGAGACATAGCCTTCGTAGGTCCCTTCCTCGATGGCTTGCTTGATGGCAGCATTGAGTTCAGTAGCATGGGCTAGTGAGTCGTCCCAGACCGTAACAAGCGGGAAGATTACTCTGTCCAAGTCACCCCAAGCATCCCCTTTCTTCTTCGTGCCAAAGAAAGACAGCAAGCTCCGTCCCTGTCAAGATTACTGCCACATCAATTCGGGAACGGTCAAAAACGCTTATCCCCTCCCACTTATCTCCGACCTCATTGATAAATTAAAGGATTCCTCCATCTTCACCAAGATGGATGTACGTTGGGGGTACAACAACGTCCTCATTAAACCTGAGGATCAATGGAAAGTGGCCTTCATTACCCCCTTTGGCCTCTTTGAACCGACTGTCATGTTTTTTGGCCTCTGCAACTCCCCAGCTACCTTCCAGGTGTTACGGGCTGGGAGGAGATCGAGAAGCGATACGCTGAGTTACATCGCACCATCGATTGTGCTACTGAGGCGTTTGTCCAAGCAGGCCTTCTTAGTACCTTAGACCGGGACTTATACCTCGTGTATCCTATGGGGGATTCGAACGTGGGAAGCCCAACCACGGAGTAGCTGGGTACCTGTTTTCTTTGCACCGCTTTCTCTTCTTCTCCTTTATCTCGATCTGATCTCATCTTGTACACCGCCCTACGGACTCTATAGAAGCGTCCACTGCCTTCCGCAGTCCGCAGTATGTCCTCCTTCTTATCTCTCCATCTCCGCTCGCATCGCCTTCGGATGGAGCTTGTAGTATTTCATATTCCCTTCGGACGCTTTCCTCCTCCTACTATATCTCTCGTTATAGTAGTCGTTTCCCTCCCCTTCATAGTTACGTATAAAAGCGCCACTATCAGCGCCCATGTACTTTAGTTAGATCTACGCAATCATCAGCGTAACTACTCACACTGCTCGAGTGAGTGAGACTTCCAATCTGGCTCGTAATCACCATATTTGTGTCCTTGTCGCCTTGACGTTTACCTATTCACTCCGCATCTTTGCATTGGCCTTCGCACTCGTAGTCGGCGAAGTGGTAAATCGCTACCGCGTTAACACCAGGCCCTTATGGACCACATTTTCGGAGACATGATTGCGGAGGGCTGGTTGATCATCTACATGGACGACCTCCTCATTCATTCCAAGACGCAGCAGGAGCATGACGAATGGACTAGGGCGGTCCTACAGCGCATGAGGGAACACAAGCTTTATCTCAAGCTCGAGAAGTGCAGCTTTAATGTGTCGGAGGTCGAGTACTTAGGAATGATCGTAAAGAAGGGAGAGGTGAAGATGGATCCCACCAAACTTACCGCAATCGAAAACTGGCAACCCCCTACCTCCGTCAAGGCCGTTCGGTCCTTCATCGGCTTTTGCAATTTCTACTGCAAATTTATCGCGAACTTCTCTGACCTCACCCGCCCACTACATAACCTAACCAAGAAGGGGGTTACTTGGGACTGGTCACCGGCCTGTCAAGAGGCCTTCACCAAGCTAAAGGCCACCTTCCTGACCAAACCCGTACTCCGATACCCAGATACTGCCGCGCCATTCACCATTATGATGGACGTGTCCTTGCTTGCGGCGGGGGCTGTCCTTATGCAGAAAGATGCCGCCGGCGACCTACACCCCTGTGCCTACTTTTCAAAGACCTTCGGCTCCGCAGAGTGAAATTACGACATTTACGACCGAGAAATGCTTGTGGTCATCCTCGCCCTCACAGAATGGAAACACTACCTGTCTGGCACCGTCCACCCCGTCACTGTGCTTACGGACCACCGAAACCTCACTTATTTTAAACACCCGCATAACCTGTCCCATCATCAAGCCCGATGGCAAATGTTCCTTCAAGACTTCGACCTCATCTGGACAGCCCTCCCAGGGACTGCTATGGGCCCTGCTGATGCCCTCTCTCGCAAGGATGATATCGACGTGTCGCAGGATAATATGGATGTCACCTTTCTCCCTCCAACTGCCTTCGTCCGGAAACTGGACCTGGCTCTCGCTGATAAGATCTCCTGCTCCACGATGGACGACCCACTTGTCCTGGATGCACTCTGCGCCATGTCCTCCACATCCTCCATCCCGCGTACTAGCCCGTCTGATTGGACATTTATCGACGGCACCCTCTACTTTAAGGGCCGCCTGTACATCCCGGAGCCGGCCCGGCAGGAGCTGTTGCAGGCGCTCCACGTGTCTGCAGCCGGGGGCCACGAGGGCCGTACCCTTGCTCGCGTCTCCCGTGACTATTGGTGGCCTGGACTAGCCTCCCAAGTTCGCCGCTTCGTACAGGGATGCTACATTTGTCAAGCGAACAAGGTTAATACCCATCCCACTGTCCCCGGGCTTTCCCCCATTTCTTCCTCCGCGACCCGCCCCTTCCAACAGATCTCGGTGGATCTCATCACAGATCTCCCTCGTTCTGGTGCCTTTGACTCGATTATGGTCGTGGTCGACCATGGTCTTACGAAGGGGGTAATTTTCGTCCCGTGCACTAAAACTGCGACCACCGCAGATATCGCAACTCTCTTCTTCCAACATGTCTTTCCACGCTATGGCCTTCACGACAAATGCATTTCCGACCGCGGGGTCCACTTTGCCTCTGCATTCGCTAAGGAACTCACTCGCCTACTCGACTACGATGTAGCCCTCTCTACCGCCTATCACCCGCAAACTGATGGTGAGACCGAACGGGTAAACCAGGAGCTGGAAACCTACCTACA
This sequence comes from Tylopilus aff. beelii, assembly GCA_038094295.1. Classification (NCBI taxonomy): domain Eukaryota; kingdom Fungi; phylum Basidiomycota; class Agaricomycetes; order Boletales; family Boletaceae; genus Tylopilus; species Tylopilus aff. beelii. The sequence goes on along the minus strand of JBBPTU010000556.1, from coordinate 12,262 downwards.
TATCTTTTGTGGTAATACCCCGGAGAAATGGAGCGAACTCCTCCCGATGGCTGAGTTCTCCCATAACTTGGCAGTACACTCGGTCACCAACACCTCCCCATTTTCCCTTATGATGGGATACAAACCCAGGGCCTACCCCCCCCTGACCAAGACCACATTTCTCCCAGCCCTAGAAGATCGGTTGCACCTCTTAGATAAAACCAGAATAGAGGCCCTGGCAGCCCACCAAAAGGCTCAACAGGATATGCGAGAACGCACGAATTCACAGTTCAAAGGATGGAAGGTAGGAGACAAGGTCTGGCTCAAGGCCAAGGACCTCCGCATCAAGTTCGCCCACCGAAAATTAGCCCCGAAGAGGGTGGGCCCCTTCGAGATCACCCCAGTCCTCAGTAGATTAAACTATTGTTTATCCCTTCCCCTGACCTGGAGAATTCACGACATGTTCCACACTACTAAACTCTCCTCCGCAACCACCACAGCTGAGTTCAGCCCCACAACCGCACAGCCGCCTCCCCAGGTCGTAGAGGGGGACCTTGAGTACGAGATTGACGATATCAAACACCACTGCCGCAAAGGCAAGATGTGGGAATATCTGATCAAGTGGAAGGGGTACGCAGACAGTGAGAACACTTGGGAACCTACCCAAAATCTTTCCCACGCCAAAAAGACGCTAAAAGACTACCAAAAACGCTTCCCGAAAGACTTTCCCACCTGAAAGTGACCCAGCTTCGCCTCGTACCACTACCATGTTCTCTTTCTTCAACCTTTGCGCTCTTGCCCTCACCTATGCGTTCCTCTCCTTCCTGGCAGTATACCACTGGAGCCGCTGCTATCACGGCCTCAGACTCGAGCTAACCACGCCCCTGGGGACCCTCTCTTGCTCTCTTCTCCCCGCACGATTTCCCAACACCCCTGACTCGGACTGGGATAATGCCCCATCCATTCCTCCCACACCGCCTGTGCCCACTGCGCCACCGCTTCCCGAACCGGCAGTCCCACCACCGCCTGAGGCGCCACCAGTTGCGCCACCACCTCCCGAACAGGCAATCCCACCGCCCCCAGATCAAGCCACCATCGACAGGAACTGGCAACCGCAGTGGGGTCCGGAACCGGATCATCCAATGATGGAAGGAGGGATACCGCTGGAAGACCTATAAAGGAGGAAGAAAAGTAAAGGATGGGCATCACTCAAATGCTAGTATACTACCGCCTCTCGTCTTCCTCCTCCCCTCTCTCCCTCCTCAAAAGCCAGATAGATACCCGCTTCCACGATGACCATCCCATACCTGAGGAACTCCCCCTCTTCCTTGACCTCCTCCCCCTTCCCGCCAAGCACGAACTCATCGCCCAGGTTGTGGAGAACCTGGACCATCTCCGAGCATACCAGTCCCAGGACGCTTACTCCCCTGGACCCCTACACAACCTTATCCTTACCGTCCACACCCTTCGCCGTGCCTCCCACGCTCTCTGCTGGACCGATCCGTCCACCGAGATGACAACCACAGTCTTTGCTTTATCAAAGACCCTACTGCAATACTTTGACAAGTTGCTGGGACATGGCTTCTTGTCCTTGGTGGAGACCCTTCTGCCCTCACTGCAATGTACCTTGGTGCACGACGTGTTCCTCCAGTTCCCCCGCAGCATCCTCAGAGAATATTTGGCCTGGGTCTTCGAATGGTGGGATAAACTGGACGTACCAGTGGACAGCGCTTCGCCCACCGCCAACCCCATCCCCTCTCGAAACTCTCGCCGCCGTCGCAGGCGTACACGACCTGTGGGAGGACCGGATGCTAGTGCCACACCACCACCACAGACCCCCTCTCCTCCCCCTACTACCACCACCTCCTCCCCCAACCCGCAACAAGGGGTACGCACCATCAACTTTGTACTCCCCACCACCCCTCCTAGCCCCCAGGCCGATGCTGTGGCTGAACCCTCCTCTCCCTCTTCCTCAGGCTCCACCCCAATTCCTTCCCTTGACAGTTCCGATGATGAGGGAGGAGATGCTGCCTCCACGACCGCAGATGCCAGTTGGGACCCAACCTGGGCCCATCTGGGAAGGGCCTATCACGGTAACCCTCTCCCCTGCCGAGTTGTCTGAGCGGCCCTTGCCGCAGCCGTCTCCGGAATTAAGACGTCAGCCTCTGAGACGCCAAAGCCCGCTCTCCCCACAGCCACAATTCCCCCTTCCTATGCCGTCGCCATCACCCCCTTCGCAGTTAACAAATGTTACTCCTGTGACTCCCCCTTTCATTTCCGTCCCAACTGTCCCCGTTACACCTGTCCCGGATGTAAGCGGGTTGCGCCTGGGCACTCCCACTATCAATGCCCAGATAACCCTTGACCTTGCGATTACTGCGGAAAATGCGGTCATCCTTTCCGCTACTGCCCCGACCTGGTCGGTGAGGACGAGCTTGAATGGGACAACACTGACGTCATCTGGAACGAGGGAGATATCGACGGCCCGGATAGAAACTGAGCTGGTAGCTCAGTCTTGTGCGGGGGGTAATGTTACAGTCTGGGACGACTCGTTAGCCCATGCTACTGAACTCGATGCTGCCATCAAGCAGGCCATCGAGGAAGGGACCTACGAAGGCTATGTCTCGTTCTGTGACGGGACAGTGCTCCCAGGAGGTGATTTCCCTTGGGAAGATGTAGACGGTGCATTTGCCACGGAGCGGTCAGTTGACTGACTCCACCGATACCTGGATTGTTTCACTTTACTTCATCGCCTTCGGGCACAAGGTCCGCGCCACCATTTCCTTTCCTGTCTCTTACATCCTGTACACCACCATACGGACTCAGTTTAGATTCTTTCCCGGCAGATCGTATGTTTTCTCATCAGCGTGGGACTGCTGTCACATGCTTGTCTACTTTCCTTCCCATGGACGCCACCATTCTCCCACTATCATATCTCTTATTATGATAGCATTTTCCCCTACCCCAGTAACGTATAAATACCCTAGATTGGCGCCATGTACCTTAGTTTGATCTACGCAATTTACCTGCGTTCTCATCTCCCTCCGCTGTGAAGATAGGTTCTTCCAGCGAGACCATAGCCAAACTGGACTATCTCTACCAAGCCCTACTCGTAATCCTCTACGTCTACTGCTCTTTACTAGACGAACGAAGGAGAAGAGAGTGACAGGACGTGTTTCATAACACCCGGGGACGTAGGGTGGGTGTTGACTTTGGAAGCCTGACAGACCACGCAGCCTGCCACGAAGTTGTGGATGTGGGTGGCGAGGCCCGGCCACCAATAGTCTCTGGAGACACGCTGGAGGGTGCAGAAACGGCCCTTGTGACCTCCGGCAGGGGAGTAGTGGAGCTCCCGCAATAGGTCAGTATGGGCTGGCTCCAGCACGTAAAGGCGACCCTTGAAATACAAAGACCCTTCGATGAAGGCCCAATTGGCTCAATGAGAGCGGGGGAGGATGGGGGAGCTGTCCCTCAGGGCTTGGAGGGTGTGAAGGACCAGCGGGTCCTCCGAGGTTGACAAAGCGATCCTGTTGGCGATAGCTATGTCGATCATGCGGACGAACGCCTCCAGGGGGAGGAAGGTAATGTGGCGATTGTTGTGGGAGGTGTTGAAGGAACATTTGCCACCAAGCTTGGCAGCGGGAAAGATCCTGGGGGTGTTTAAAGTACATCAGGTTCCGGTGGTCTGTCAAGAGTGAGCGGTGCCTGTGAGGTAATGTCACCATTCATGGAGTGCCAGGATTACGGCTAACATCTCCCGGTCATAGATGTTGTAGTTCTGTTCAGCAGAACTGAAGGTCTTGGAGAAGTAGGCACACGGATGGAGATCTCCCGCGGCGTCCTGTTGCATTAAGACTCCTCCTGCCATGACCAGCGAGGCGTCTGTCATTACAGTGAACGGCTTGGTTGTATCGGGATAACGGAGGACGGGGGCTTTCAAAAATTCCTTCTTTAGGGTGACGAAGGCATTCTGGTGGTCCGCTGTCCATTCCCAAGGGACTCCCTTCTTCGTAAGGGAATGGAGGGGTCAGACGATATTTGAGAACCCAGGGATGAACTTCCTATAGAAGTTACAAAAGCCGATGAAGGAACGCACTGCCTTCACGGTAGTAGGGGGTTGCCAGCTTTCAATTGCTGTGAGTTTTACCAGGTCCATCAAGACTGCCCCTTGCTTGACGATCATCCCAAGATACTCCACTTCAGGGACGTTGAAACTGCATTTTTCCAATTTAAGGTACAGTTTGTGTTCCTGGAGACGGGCCAACACCTGCTTCATTCGTTGGTCGTGGGTTTCCTGATTGGCTGAGTGAATGAGGAGGTCATCCATGTAGATTACTAGCCATCCTTCCGCAATAAGGTCCCCAAAGATGCTATCCATCAAGGCCTGGAACGTGGCCAGGGAATTACAGAGGCCAAAGAACATGACAGTGGGTTCAAACAGCCCAAAAGGGGTACTGAACGCTGCCTTCCATCGGTCGTTTGGCCGAATCTGGACATTGTTATACCCCCATCTGACATCCATCTTGGTAAAGATTGAAGATGCCTTCAGTTTATCTACCAGGTTGGAGATGAGGGGAAGGGGGTAGGCATTCTTGATAGTTCCTGAGTTCAGGTGTCGGTAATTCTGGCATGGCTGCAATTTTCCATCTTTCTTTGGGACAAAGAAGAACGGGGAGGCTTGTGGGGATTTCGAAGTCATGATCTTCCCACTTTTTAGATGTTCATCCACGAATTCCCTACAGGCAGCTTGTTCTTTGGGGTTCAAGGGATAGGCCTTGGCTCTCCGTGGGACAAAATCCAGGGTGAGGTTGATAGCATGGTTGAATTCTCTGGTCGGGGGAAGTTCCCCCACTGGCGGGTCCTGGAAGACTTTTCTGTATGCTTCATACTCTTTAGGTAGCATTACCTTGGCTCTAGCGGTATCTGCGGGGATCTTGGTGGAGATAGTAATCCTTTGCAGGGGATATGCTTTAGCCGCTTCATGGTCTAGTTTCTTCTTCCACCATTTGGTAATCCTGGCGTCCGGATCCATTCCTAGGTACCGGACTAGGTACTGCTGAGTCACTGCCTTTGGGGAATCATGTCGTAGTTTTGGGGGTGAGGTAAGCAGGACCTTTCCTGTCGCCCAATTAATGATTGGGTTTTGTTCGCGTAACCAGGGCAGTCCCAGGATGACGTCTTCTTTTCCGCAGTTGATTATGAGGAAGGTTTGTCGGCATTCCCGATCTCCGATTCACACCTGGAGGGTGACAGAGAACCATATTAACCCATTCTGATTTATAGTGCCATCCACGTTGCTAGCTTTTACCGGTCTGGGAAGGTGCTTCTTTGGCCATTTCATATGGGCCACTAGCTGTGTTAACGCGATAGTGATTTACCACTTCGCCGATTACGAGGGCAAGGGCTAGTGTGAAGATTCGGAGTGAATAGGTAAATGTTAAGGCGACGATGACACAGGTATGGTGATTACGAGCCAGATCGAAGGTCTTGCTCTCCTCGAGTGGCGTGAGTAAGTTACGCTGATGATTGCATAGATCTAACTAGAGTACATGGGCGCTGATAGTGGCGCTTTTATACGTAACTATGAAGGGGAGGGAAACTACTACCATAATGAGAGATATGGTAGGAGGAGGAAAGCGTCCAAAGTGAATATGAAATACTACAAGCTCCATCCAAAGGCGATGCGAGCGGAGATGAAGAGATAAGAGGGAAGACATACTGCGGACTGCGGAGGGCAGTGACACGCTTCTAAAGAGTCCGTATGATGGTGTACAGATAAGATCAGATCGAGAACAAGAAAGGAAAGGAGGAGCGGTGCAAAGAAAAATAGGTACCCAGCTACTCCACGGTTGGGCTTCCCACGCTCGAGTCCCCCATGGGATATACGAGGTATAAGTCCCGGTCCGAGGTGCTAAGAAGGCCTGCCTGAACAAACACTTCAGTAGCACGATCGATGGTGCGATGCAGCTCGGCGTATCGCCTCTCGATCTCCTCCCAGCCTGTAACATTACCCTCTTGTTGTGACTGAGGCTCTGACTCAGTAGCCGTCGGGGTCTCCCTCGTTCCAGATGACGTCTCCATCGTCCCAGGTGTTCCAGTCAAGATCGCGGCATTCCACCGCAGAGTGTCCTCTAAGACCGCAGGTAGCGCATCGATGGGGGTTGCGAGGGCAGGAGTACTGGGGGTGTCCTGGGGCTCGTATGAGGCAGAACTTACAGGTGTAGAGGGGGCAGTTGGGACGGAAATGGGTGTCCTCGTCGCAGGAATAGCAACGGGGCCTCGTCGGGGGAGCGAGTCCGGAGGGATTGATTCTTCTGGGGGCGCGGTGTACCTGCGGAGTGGGCGGCGGACTGTCGGGTTGAATCGTGGAGGGTAGGTGGTACAGCGCGGCGAAGTATTCTCCTTGTCCCAGTTCCCATCCCGCCTGGGCGACCTCCAAGTCGGAATCACTGATTGTGTCAAGCGATGGTAGGGAAGAGGGGGGAGGACTGGGAAGGGTGGCGGAGGAGTAGGGGGTTGCGCCCAATGAGTCAACAGGGGGGTCGGGGGAAGGCATGGCTGGGGGAACCTCAGCGGCGGTTGGCTGCGGCTGGGTGGAGGAGGAGGAGGAGGGAATGGGGGCGGTGTGGTCCATTGCCAGGGGTATCTCCCCAGCAGTCCCAGAAGTTGGTCCTCGACCAGGTCTCTTCTTCCGGCTACGTTTGCCAGGAGCTCTAGCGAGAGATACGGCGGGCGGGGGGTTCAATATCCTAAGGGCAAGCTTCCCTGTAACTCGTCCCATGTACCCCCTAAACTGCTCCAGGGGGAACGCTGCAAACAGATCACGCAGTAGGGAGTTCCGCATGTCGTAAGAGGTCCGGTCGAGGGCATGGAAGACCCCGAGTCCTGGTAGTTCCCGGTAAAGGTCAAGAACTGCGGGAGCGATGGTGGAGACGGCAGCGGTCTTATTGGGGGTGGGCTTCTTGGACCATTGGAGGAAAAGGGCGGCCCTCCTGGTGGTGTGGATGGCCAGCAGCTGTTGGAGGATGGGGTGGCTGGAGGGGAGTGCAGCGGCTCGCTCGAGCTCTGCCACTCAGTCTGGGGAATGGGAGAGGAGGTCCAAGAGCTCAAGCTCGAGCTCGGGGGTGAGGAGGTAGGGGAACCAGGGGATGGACTCGGGGAGAGGGTCACCGTCAGGGTAGGTGGCGTGGAGATCGCAGGTGAGGACATGGTCTGGGAGATAAGGCATGGGGGAATGGAGAAGGGATGGTGCGGACGGGGTATAAATCCTTTTTTTTGTAGACTTCCAGATTCAGCTAGGAGGTATTGCTCCGTCAGTCAGATCCCAAGTGGGATTCCAATTCGGGTTAGATTGGGGTGGGGCAGTTGGAGCGGAGTAAGTCCAGGACTGCCCAGTAGCGTTCGAGGCATAGGACGGAGCGACGATGGTGATTTGAATCCCGGTGTGGGATCGTTGGACTTGGAGAACCATCCCCCTCGTGGAGAGTAGGGATGCGAGGTAGGCTATGAGCAGGAAGAAAGCGACGGTGACAACGGCGAGGAGAGCACAGATAGACAGCATGGTGGGGTATTAGGAGTGTGTGAAATCCTTCGGATGTCGCTGCTGATACTCTTTGAGGGCCTGTTTGGCATGGGAAAGGTTACTGGTTGGTTCCCACGAGTCTTCTGAAGGTGCATAGCCTTTCCAGGATACCAGATATTCGGTTCGTCTTCCCACCCTCCCGTGGCGTTTGATGGTTTCTATTTCGTATTCCGCTTCTCTGTCAACTAATTGAGGCGGTGGGGCAGGGAAGCTAGGGCCGTGTTCCTGGGTTGTAATGGCTGGAGATAGTTTAGAAGCGTGGAATACGTCGTGGATCTTCCAGGTTGCTGGGATGGCTAGTCGATAACTTAGACGGCTAAGGACCTGGGTTACTTCAAAGGGGCCAACGCGCTTTGGTGCTAATTTCCGGTTTTGATACTTGATCCGAAGATCCTTCGCATCGAGCCAAACTTTCGTCCCTACCTTCCATCCCTTGAAGCGGGAGGCGACTCGTTCCCTCATATCCTGTTGAGCCTTGTGGTGGGCCGCCAAGGCCTCCTTCCTGGCCTCTTTGAGAAGTTTTGCCCACGATTTGAGCGCGGGAAGGAAGGTGGTTCTGGACAACGGGGGGTACGCTCTGGGTTCATACCCCATCATAAGGGAGTAGGGGGTTACGTTGGTAATTGAGTGGGTTGCGGAGTTGTGAGAGAATTCTGCGAGCGGGAGCATCGCTGCCCAGTCCTCTGGTTTGTTTCCACAGAACATTTGAAGATAGGTTTCGAGCTCCTGGTTTACTCGTTCTGTTTTGCCGTCAGTCTGAGGGTGGTAAGCGGTGGAGAGAGCGACATCGTAGTGAAGCAGGCGGGCCAGTTCTTTGGCAAAGGCGGATGCGAACGGGGGGCCTCTGTCCGAGATACATTTGTCATGTAGGCCGAATCGGGGGAAAACAAAGCGGAAAAAGAGGTCCGCTACCCCTTCTGCAGTAATGGCTTTCGAGCAAGGGCAGAAAATGACCCCCTTCGTAAGCCCCTGGTCGACCACGACCAGGACCGAGTCATGGCCCATCGATCGGGGGAGGTCAGTAATGAGGTCCATCGAGATCTGCTGGAATGGGCAAGTGGCGGTGGACCTGATAGGGGAGAGGCCCGGGGCCGTGGGGTGAGTGTTGACCTTGGACGCCTGGCAGACCGCACATCCCGCAACAAAATTACGGACATGGGTAGGGAGGCCCGGCCACCAGTAGTCCCGAGAGACACGGTGGAGGGTGCGGAAGCGGCCCTCGTGGCCTCCGGCGGGGGAGTAGTGGAGCTTGCGCAAGAGGTCTGCGCGGGCCGGCTCCGGAACATAAAGGCGGCCTTTGTAGTACAAGGAACCTTCCATGAAGGTCCAGTCGTTGCGATGGGAACGAGGGAGAATGGGGGAACCGTCGTGCAGGGCTTGGAGGGCATGGAGGACCAGTGGGTCCTCAGAAGTGGATGCGGCGATCTTGTCCGCAATGGCGACGTCGATCATACATACGAACGCATCGGGTGGGAGGAAGGTGACGTGTCGGTTATCCTGCGAGGTATCCACCTCGTGCTTACATGAAAGGGTGTCCGCTGGGCCCATGGCCGTTCCCGGGAGAGCCCTCCAGAGGAGGTCGAAGTCTTGTAGGAACATCTGCCAGCGAGCCTGTCGGCGAGAGAGATCCTGGGGGTGCTTGAAGTAGGTGAGGTTGCGATGGTCCGTGAGGACGGTCACCGGGTGAGTGGTGCCCGTCAAGTAGTGGCACCACTCATGGAGAGCTAGGATGACGGCGAGCATTTCCCGATCATAGATGTCATAATTTCATTCGGCAGAGCCGAAGGTTTTCGAAAAATAGGCGCACGGGTGGAGATCGCCAGCGGTGTCCTGCTGCATCAGGACTCCTCCCGCGGCGACTAGCGAGGCGTCCGTCATGACGGTAAATGGTTTGGAGGTGTCAGGGTAGCGAAGGACAGGGGCCTTGAGGAATTCCTCCTTCAGGGCAGCAAAGGCCCTCTGGTGGTCCACGGTCCATGCCCACGAGGCTCCTTTCTTGGTAAGGGAATGAAGAGGGCGAGCAAGGTCCGAGAATCCTGGGATGAACTTCTGATAGAAGTTACAGAACCCGATGAAGGAGCGTACTGCCTTTACAGAGGTGGGGGGTTGCCAATTCTCGATTGCGGTCAACTTGATCGGATCCATGAGGATGGCTCCCTTTTTGACGATCATTCCAAGGTATTCTACCTCGGCAACATTGAAGCTGCACTTTTCAAGCTTTAGGTATAGTTTATGTTCCTGGAGGCAGCTCAGCACCTGCTTCATTCATTGGTCGTGGGTCCCCTGGTCAGCCGAGTGGATGAGGAGGTCATCCATATAGATCACAAGCCACCCTTCCGCGATGAGGTCTCCGAAAATACTATCCATTAGCGCCTGGAACGTGGCTGGGGAGTTGCAGAGGCCGAAAAACATGACTGTAGGCTCGAATAACCCGAACGGGGTGCTAAACGCCGCCTTCCATTGGTCATTTGGTCGTATCCGGACATTGTTATATCCCCATCGGACGTCCATTTTGGTAAAGATCGAGGACGACTTTAGTTTGTCCACTAAGTCGGAAATAAGGGGGAGGGGATAGGCATTTTTGATGGTTCCGGAGTTCAGGTGGTGGTAGTCTTGGCACGGGCGTAATTTCCCATCCTTCTTTGGGACGAAGAAGAACGGAGAGGCTTGGGGAGACTTCGAGGTTGTAATTTTTCCGCTTTTCAGGTGTTCGTCCACAAATTCCCTACAGGCTTTTTGTTCCTCAGGGTTTAGCGGGTAGGCCTTCACTCACTGTGGGACGAAGTCTGCTGTCAGATCGATGGCATGGTCGAATTCTCTAGTTGGGGGAAGTTCTCCTGGTGGCGGGTCTAGGAAGACACTTCAGTATGCTTCGTATTCTTTGGGTAACATTACTTTGGGCTTAGTAGCATCAGTGGTGATCTTTGTGGAAATGGTGGTCTTCCTTATGGGGTAGGCTTTGGCTGCTCGGTGATCTAGCCTCTTCTTCCACCATTTAGCGATCCGAGCGTCGGGGTCCATTCCCAGGTACCGGACTAGGTACCGTTGTGCTACAGCTTTTGGGGAGTCGTGCTGTAATTTCGGAGGTGAAGTAAGCAGGACCTTCCCCGTTGCCCAGTTTATGATCGGATTTTGCTCTCGTAACCAGGGCAGTCCTAAGATAATATCTTCTTTTCTGCAATTGATGACGAGAAAAGTCTGTTGACACACCCGATCCCCGATCCGTACCTGGAGCGTGACTGAGAAGCGTATTAGCCCGTTTTGGTTAATAGTTCCGTCTACGTTGCTAGCCTTAACCGGTCTGGTAAGGTGTTTTTTTGGCCATTTCATATGGGCCACGAGTTGGTGATCGATAAAACACCCGGTTGCCCCGCTATCAACGAGGGCTTTCTTTTCAGTGATTTGTCCTGTCATCTCGGCGTATAGTGAGAGGGGGATATGCATTGACTGAGACTTCTTATCGGTTACAAATACAGGAGCAATTCTGGGAAGTGAAGACGCTGATGCTTCCTTCCCCTTCAAAAATCCTCGTCCAGGGTTAGCCTGTTTATGGCGGTCTCTCCTTTGGAATCTTCTACTTCGTCCAATGCTTCGGAGGGCTTGGAATAGCAGATTCATAGGGTTTCCAGTGCAGCTTTTTCAGAAACCTTGTACTTTTTGGCGAACTGCTGTAAGGGGGTGTCGGCCACGGCTGCTGCCCTGATCTCTTGACCGGGGGGGGGGTTCCGGTTTCTTTCCTTCCATGGGGCCTTCCCCTTTTTGTGGTTTCGAGCTGAGCAACCCTTCTTCTTACAGATGAAGCATAGCCCTTTTGCGAAGCACTCCGCTCGTTCATTGGGGGTAAGGCGTATGGTGTCTACTTCCATTGCGTCGGGATCCTTTCGTCGGTGGTTTTCGACGCTCCTAGAGGACGAAGAATAATGTCCGCCCTTCCTTCGCCTATCATGCTTATACTGAAGGTCCCGGTCATAGAACACTCCTGCCTTGTCCAGCCATTCTCTGGCCGTCTCGGGTTCTTCGTTTACTCCTGCCATTTTCTGGGCCAGGTCAAGGGACACTGCCCCTCGTAGGATCCTCTTGATGTCGTCCTGATCGTCCATCTGGGACCTGGCAAGGTCCAGTTCGAAGGCGGTCCTGAACTCTCTGAAGTCCCCCTTAAAGTCGCTCATGCAAATGGTGTCCAGGGCGTTTCGGGCTTCCTGTTTTATCGAGAGTGGGGAGAAGAGTGCGAGGAAGTCCTTAGACACTTTTGTGAACGTGATATCTTCTTCTTTTACGGCCGGGTCCTGGATCCTATCATACCAGCTTTCAGCAAACGCCATTCCTCGCCCCTTGTTCATATGGTTGAGGAGCGTGATAACTTGTTGTTGTTCATTTGGGGCATCCTTAGTGCCGAAAATGGCAGGATTGACCGAGAAGTAGGCTCGCATCTGTGACATCCATCTGCGAGCATCCTTGGCATTACCAGAAAAGGAGTCTGGTAGAGCCGCTTTGTTCTCCTTAGAGGATGGCTCGGTTGTGTCGTGGGTGTCTCCTGCGTCTGCCATTCTAGTATAACTTCTTGGATCGCGTAGGGCGTCTCGTAAGGCGGCAACAATAGGGTTTTGGGAGGGGGGATGGGGACGGGAGTCGTATTCCGGATCTGGTCCAAAAAGGTCAATTCGCTCTTTGTTGGCTGGTACGTAAGATTCCTTTGGCGGA
>JBBPTU010000555.1:0-21602 GCA_038094295.1 Tylopilus aff. beelii | reverse complement strand
CATCTCCCCGCGAATAGGGACTTCTTCGTGGTTTGGGGATATGGGGTATGGGGTCAGTGGGGCAGAGGGGAGGGGGGAGATACTGGTAGTGGGTTGAGTTCTCCCAGCTTTGAGGAGTGGCAGTTGTGGGGAGCTCCTGGAGGTGCTACAGGCTCTCCAACGTTCTGGCCCTACAGGGAGGTGTGTGATGGGGGTCTGAGGGGTTCCGCTGTTACGGGCTGGGAAGAGATCAAGAGACGATACGATGAGTTACATCCAACTATCGGTCGTGCTACTGAGGCGTTCGTCCGAGCAGGACTCCTTAGCATCTCAGACCGGGACTTATACCTCGTCTATCCCATGGGGGATTCAAGCGTGGGAAGCCCAACCACGGAGTAGCTAGGTACCTATTTTTCCTTGCATCGCTTTCCTTTCCTTTGTGTCCCGACCTGATCTTATCTTGTACACCGCTGTACAGACTCTATAGAAGCATCCACTGCCTTCCGCAGTCCGCAGTATGTCTTCCTTCTTATCTCTTCATCTCCGCTCACATCACCTTCAGATGGAGCTTGTAGTTAGTACTATTCTGGACGCTCCATCTCCCCCTGCCAATTCTCCTTACATTGGCAGTAGTTTCCCATCCCCTTTCATAGTTACATATAAAAGCGCCACTATCAGTGCTCATGTACTTTAGTTAGATCTACGCAATGATCAGCGTAACTTACTCACGCCGCTCAGAGAGAGCGAGACCCTCGATCTGGCCCGCAACCGCCATACTTGTGTTATTGTCGCCCTCACCCTCACCTATTCGCTCAGGATCTTCGCCCAAGCCCTCGCACTTCTGATCGGCAAAATAGTGGTTCGCTATCGCCTTAACAAAAGATCTAACTAATCCCCCGGCTCCAACTAATACGTTCGGAGCCGCCCCACCCCCACCACGACTTCCTACAGGGTCCCAGACAGTTCTGACTCGGACGCCCCCTCCCCACCTTCTCGAAGACCACCCTTGCACGCAGCAGTTCCTTCTTGTCCACCTTCGTCATGTCGTGTTCAGGATAGATGCACGCCTCTACCAGGCGGAACGCCTCAGACACCCATTGCCCACCTCCCAGTAGGACCGGAACATTGGAGAGCCCACAGCACCTCAAGGAGCTCTCAGAATCCTCCACTTCTTGAGGCTGGGAGAACTCAACCCACCCCCAGTGGCTCCCCCCTCCCCTCCGCCAACCCATCCCCGCCAGTCTTGTCTCTGAACAACGACGAAGTCCCTATTCACGTGGATACAGAACCATTGCAGGATCCACCGGCGGAATCTTACGTACCACCTAGCGGACAGCCACTCGACTTTCCTGGACCGAATCCCAACCCCACCCCATCTTCCCATCCCTCCCCCGTGGACACTAGAAGTAGCTACAGGATGGCTGACAACGATGACGCCCACGATGCACCACCCCTTAAGGAGAACAAAGCAGCTCTACCAGATGCCTTTTCTGGTAACACCAAGGACGCTCGCAGATGGATGTCACAGATGCGAGCCTACTTCCTGGTCAACCCTTCCATTTTCAGCACCAAAGAAGCCCCAAATGAGCAACAGATGGTTATCATGCTCCTCAACCGTATGAATAAAGGACGAGGAATGGTGTTTGCCAAAAGTTGGTACAACCGCATACAGGACGATAACGTAAAGGAAGAGGACATCATCTTTGCCAAAGTCTCGAAGGACTTCCTGGCGCTCTTCTCCCCACTCTCCATCAAGCAAGAAGCAAGGAACGCTCTCGACACTATCAGTATGAGCGACTTCCGAGGGGACTTCTGGGAGTTCAGAACAGCATTCGAACTAGACTTAGCCAGATCCCAGATGGACGATCAGGACGACATCAAAAGAATCCTCTGCGGAGCGGTATCCCTGGAGTTAGCACAGAAAATGTCAGGAGTCAATGAGGAACCCAAAATGGCCAGAGAGTGGCTGGATAAGGCAGGAGAGTTCTACGACAGGGTCCTCCAGTACAAACACGACCAACGAAGAAAAGGAGGCCATTCCGTCTACTCCCGCCCTTCTGACAACCATAGGAAGAAAGACCCTGATGCAATGGATGTGGATGCCATTCGACTCACTCCCGATGAACGAGCTGAATGTTTCGCAAAGGGACTATGCTTCATCTGCAGGAAAAAGGGGTGTTCTGCCAGGAACCACAGGAAAGGGAAAGTCCCGTGGAAAGAAAAGAACAAGAACGGATCCAGGCAGGAAGTAAGAGCAACGGCAATCGCCGATTCACCCCTGCAGAAGTTCGCTAGAAAATACAAGGTGTTGGAAAAAGCCGCCCTTGAAACCTTAAGGATCTGCTATTCAAAGCCATCCAAGGACTCCGAGGAAGAAAGTGCTGCCGAGGAAGAAACTGCCATTAATAGATTAACCCTGGACGAGGGTTTTTAGGAGGGAAGGAAGGATCAGCATCTTCACTTCCCAGAATCGCTCCTGTATTTGTAACCGATAAGAAGTCCCAGTCAGTGCATATCCCCTCTCACTATACGCCGGGACCACAGGACAAATCGCTGAAATTTATCGATCACCAACTCGTGGCCCACATGAAATGGCCGAAACAACACCTTACCAGACAGGTAAAAGCTAGTAATGTGGACAGAACCATTAACCAGAATGGGCTAATACGATTCTCGGTCACCCTCCAAGTACGGATCGGAGATCGGGAGTGCCAACAGACCTTTCTCGTCATCAATTGTGGAAAGGAAGACGTCATTCTAGGACTGCCCTGGTTACAAGAACAAAACCCAATCATCAATTGGGCAACTGGGAAAGTCTTACTCACCTCGCCTCCGAAACCACGTCACAATTCACCAAAGGTGGTAACCCAACAATATCTGGTCCGATACCTAGGAATGGACCCTGACGCTCGGATCACCAAATGGTGGAAGAAGAAACTAGACCATGAGGCAGCTAGGGCCTATCCCACACAGAGGACGACGATCTCTACCAAACTCGCCGCAGATACCGCCAAATTGAAAGTCACGCTGCCGAAGGAATATGAAGCCTACAGAGGAGTCTTCCAGGATCCGCCACTTGGGGAACTCCCTCCAACGCGGGAATTCGACCACACAATAGACCTTACACCAGATTTCATCCCGCAACGAGCCAAGGCCTACCTGTTGAACCCTGAAGAACTAAGAGCCTGTAGAGAATTCGTAGATGAACATCTGAAGAGTGGGAAAATCACCACTTCAAAGTCTCCACAAGCCTCCCCTGTTTTCTTCGTCCCAAAGAAGGACGGAAAGCTGTGGCCATGCCAAGACTACCGCCACTTAAACTCTGGGACCATCAAGAATGCCTACCCCCTTCCCCTCATTTCGGACCTGGTAGACAAGCTAAAAGCATCCTCGATCTTCACTAAGATGGATGTCAGATGGGGATATAACAACATCCAAATCCGACCAAATGACCAGTGGAAGGCAGTGTTCAGCACCCCCTTTGGACTATTCGAACCCACCGTGATGTTCTTCAGCCTTTGTAACTCTCCGGCCACGTTCCAGGCCCTTATGGATAGCATCTTCAGAGACCTTATTGCAGAAGGATGGCTAGTAATCTATATGGACGACCTCCTCATCCACTCAGCCGACCAAGAAACCCACGACCAACGGACGAAGCAGGTGTTAGCCCGCCTCCAGGAACATAAACTGTATCTAAAGTTGGAGAAATGCAGTTTCAACGTCCCGGAAGTGGAATATCTCAGAATGATCATTAAGAAGGGAGTGGTCCTTATGGACCCTGTAAAACTTCAAGTTACCGCGATCGAAAATTGGCAACCTCCCACTTTGGTAAAGGCAGTGCGCTCCTTCATTGGCTTCTGCAACTTCTATAGGAAGTTCATCCCCGGATTTTCGGATATAGTATGCCCACTCCACTCCCTGACCAAAAAGGGAGTGCCATGGGAATGGACCAAGGACCATCAAACTGCCTTTGCCACCCTAAAAAGGGAATTCCTGAAAGCCCCCGTTCTCCGCTATCCCGATACCACTAAACCGTTCACGGTAATGATGGACGCCTCACTCGTCACCGCGGGAGGAGTCTTGATGCAAGAGGTCGCCGCCGGAGACTTCCACCCTTGTACCTATTTCTCCAAAACCTTCGGATCAGCCGAGCAAAATTACGACATCTACAATTGTGAAATGCTCGCCATAATTCTGGCGCTTCACGAGTGGCGTCATTACCTAACTGGAATGGCCCACCCAGTTACCGTCCTTATGGACCACCATAACCTTACCTATTTTAAACACCCCCAGGACCTCTCTTGACGACAGGCTCGCTGGCAAATGTTCCTGCAGGACTTTGACCTCATTTGGAAAGCCCTTCCTGGCACCGCCATGGGCCCTGCTGACGCCCTCTCCCGAAAGCACGATGTCAATACATTGGGGGACAACCGCCACGTCACATTCCTCCCCCCTGACGCCTTTGTCTGGATGATTGACGTCGCTATCACCGATAAGATCGCATCCTCTACTGTGGACAACCCCCTCGTCCTCCACGCCCTCCAGGCCCTGCGGGACCACTCTCCAATCCTCCCCCGCTCCCACCGTGACGACTGGACTTTCATGGAGGGGTCTCTCTACTTCAAGGGTCGGTTGTATGTCCCGGAACCGGCACGTGCCGACCTCCTCCACAAACTCCATTACTCTCCTGCCAGTGGCCATGAGGGCCGCTTTCGCACCCTTCATCGGGTCTCTCGGGATTATTGGTGGCCTGGCCTGGCCACCCACGTACGTAACTTCGTCACTGGCTGCGCCGTTTGCCAGGCCACCAAGGTGAACACCCACCCCACCACCCCTGGGCTTTCCCCTATCGCCTCTCAGGCCCTGCGTCCGTTCCAGCAGATCTCGATGGACCTCATTACTGACCTCCCGCCATCCCAGGGCCATGACTCTGTTTTGGTCGTGGTAGACCAAGGGCTTACGAAGGGGGTTATTTTCTGCCCCTGCTCCAAATCAATCACCATGGAAGGCGTAGCAGACCTCTTTTTCCATTTTGTCTTCCCCCGATTCGGCCTACACGACAAATGCATCTCGGACAGGGGCCCTCCCTTCGCGTCCACCTTCGCCAAAGAACTAGCCCGTCTGCTTCATTACGATGTTGCCCTCTCCACTGCTTACCGTCCCCAAACCAACGGTGAAACAGAACGAGTAAATCAAGAGCTCGAAACCTACCTTAGGATATTTTGCGGAAATAAACCAGATGACTGGGTGGCAATGCTCCCCCTCGCCAAGTTCTCCCACAATTCTGCGACCCACTCTGCTACCAACGCAACTCCCTACTCCCTCATGATGGGCTACGAACCCAGAGCATACCCCCCGCTGACCAAGACCACCTTCCTCCTGGCACTTGAATCTCGTGCGAAGCTTCTAGAGGAAACTAGGAAGGAAGCCCTAGTGGCCCACCATAAGGCGCAGCAAGACATGAGAGAAAGGATCGCGTCGCGCTTCAAGGGATGGAAAGTAGGGACGAAGGTCTGGCTTGAAGCAAAGGACCTTTGGGTCAAATACTGGAACCGGAAACTAGCTCCAAAGTGTGTCAGTCCCTTCGAAATAACTCAGGTCCTCAGTCACCTAAGCTACTGACTCGCCATTCCCACGACATGGAAGATCCATGACGTGTTTCATGTGTCAAAGTTATTGTTATGGTTTGGGCTGACATGGCGCGCCATCAAGAAGACCTCCACTTCGCACTTCAAGAAGCCGTCATCAATGGCTTCTACCAAGGAGTCGTCGCGTATATCGACGACGAAGTGCTACCCGGCGGTGACTTCCCCTGGGACGCCATCGAAGACCACTTCGCTACTGACGAGGAAGTCCTAGAATAACTACATGGTTGGTTCGACTGTTTTTCCCTTCTTCATTCTATGTTTCGCGCGGGCCCACGCCACAATCTCTATTCGCAATTACTTCATCCTGTACACCATCATACGGACTCTATTTGACTTTCCCTCTTACCTAACATGTATTCTCAGGAATGTGAGAGGAGATCTCACGTTACAGTCTTGGCTTTCCCATGGACGCTAATCCTCTCCCATAGTCATATCTCTCGTTATGACTACGTATTCCCATCCCCACATACTTATGTATAAATACCCGACGATAGCGCCTTGTACCTTAGTTTGATCTACGCAATCAACCCTGCGTTCTCATCTCATCCGCTGTGAAGATAGGTTCTGCTGGCGAGACACTAGCAGAACTGGATTTCCTCTACCAAGATTTACTCGTTATACTCTACGTCTATTGTTCGCTACTCGACGAACAAAGGAGACGAGAACGACAGGACGTGTATCATAACAGTTATCCCCGGCTATCACGACCCGAGAACACGGTCCTAGTTTTCCCGCTCCACCACCCCAGCTCGTCGATGGGGAAGTGGAATATGAAGTGGAGACCATCAAACGCCACAGGAGAAGGGGAAGACGAACCAAATACCTGGTATCATGGAAAGGCTATGCGCCATCGGAAGACTCATGGGAACCCGCCAGCAACCTTTCCCATGCCAAACAGGCCCTCAAAGAGTACCAACAGCATCATCAAAGTGACTTCCCACGCTCCTGACACTCCGCCATGTTCTCCACCTGCAACCTTATCGCCCTAGTCGTCGTCTCGTTTTTCCTCCTCCTAGCATATATCGCCTCTCTACTCTCTAAGAAGGGAATGGTCATCCAAATCCAATGATCCCCAGCTGGGATCCAGATTGTCGTTGTCGCCCCTACCTATGCCTCCAACACCGTCTGTCAGTCCTGGGCCTACTCCGCCCTGAGCGCCCCCCCACAGTCCAACCCAAATTGGAACCCCACTTGGGACCCTGCTGACGGCACAATACCCCTGGACTAAAAAGGACGAACCAGGGAATTCCTACTTAAAACCCGTCCGCCCGTTTTCTCCCTCATTCCCCCATGCCTTACCTCCCCACTCGAGTCCTCACGTGTAATGTCAACGCCACCTACCCTGATGGTGACCCTCTCCCTGAGTCCATCCCCTGGTTCCCCCACCTCCTTACCCCCGAGCTCCAACTTGAACTCTTGGACCTCTTCTCCCATTCCCCAGACCGACTGGCCGAGTTCGAGCGAGCTGCAGCCCTCCCCTCCAACCACCCCCTCCTCCAACAATTACTGGCCATCCATGCCGCCAGGAGAGCTGCCCTCTTCCTCCAATGGTCTAAGAAGCCCACCTCCAATAAGGCCGCCACCGTCTCCGCCATCACTCCCACAGTTCTTGACCTTTACAGGAACTACCGGAGCTGGGGATCTTCCCAGCCCTTGACCGCACCTCCTACGACTTGCAGAACTCCCTCCTGTGTGATTTGTTCGCAGCGTTTCCCCTGGAGCGGTTTAGGGAATACATGGGAAGGGTTACTGGAAAACTCACCCTTAGGATCTCGAACTGCCCGCCCGCCGTATCCCTCGCTGGACCTCCTCGCCAGTGTAGCCGGAAGAAGAGACCTCATGGAGGACCAACTCCTCGGGCCCCCAGGGAGGTATCCTTGGCAGTGGGCCACGCCACCCCCCGTTCCCTCCACCTCCTCCACCACCCAGCCAAACGATGCCCTCGCTGAGCTTCCCTCAGCCCTGACTTCCCCCCATTCCCTTGACGACCCACGGGACACAACCCCCCACTCCCCCACCCCCCTTCCCAGTCCTCCCCCCTCTTCCCTACCATCGCTTGACACGATCAGCAATTCCGACTCGGAGGTTGCCCAAGCGGGGTGGGAACATGGAGCAGGAGAATATTTCTCCACGCCACACCACCTACCTGCCACAATTCGACTGGGCAGTCCACCGCCCACTCCGCAGGTACACCGCACCCCCAGAAGAGTCAATCCCTCCGGACTTGCTCCCCCGGAGAGGCCCTGTTGCTACTCCTGTGATGACGACACCCACTTCCATCCCAACTGTCCCCTCTACACCTGTAAGTTCTGCCTCGTCCGTGCCCCTGGACATCCCCAGTACTCCTGCCCCCGCAACCCCTATCGATGCGCTACCTGCAGTCTTAGAGGACACTCTGCAGCGGAATGCCACCACTTTGACTGGGACGACTGGGATGACAACGACGTTGTTTGGAACGAGGGAGACCCCGACGGCTACTGAGTCGGAGCCTCAGTCACAACAAGAGGGTAATGTTATGGGCTGGGAAGAGATTGAGAGACGATACGATGAGTTACATCCAACTATCGATCGTGCTACTGAGGCGTTCATCTGAGCAGGACTCCTTAGCGTCTCAGACTGGGACTTATACCTCGTCTATCCCATGGGGGATTCGAGCATGGGAAGCCCAACCACGGAGTAGCTGGGTACCTATTTTTCCTTGCATCACTTTCCTTTCCTTTGTGTCCCAACCCGATCTTATCTTGTACACTGCCGTACAGACTCTATAGAAGCGTCCACTGCCTTCCACAGTCCGCAGTATGTCTTCCTTCTTATCTCTTCATCTCCGCTCACATCGCCTTTGGATGGAGCTTGTAGTTCATACTATTCTGGACGCTCCATCTCCCCCTGCCAATTCTCCTTACATTGGCAGTAGTTTCCCATCCCCTTTCATAGTTACGTATAAAAGCGCCACTATCAGCGCTCATGTACTTTAGTTAGATCTACGCAATGATCAGCGTAACTTACTCACACCGCTCAGAGAGAGTGAGACCCTTGATCTGGCCCACAACCGCCATACTTGTGTTATTGTCGCCCTCACCCTCACCTATTCGCTCAGGATCTTCGCCCAAGCCCTCGCACTTCTGATCGGCAAAATAGTGGTTCGCTATCGCGTTAACACATCCCTTAAAGAGAACGAAGTGGCTCTACCAGATTCCTTTTCTGGTAACGCCAAGGACGCTCGCAGATGGATGTCACAGATGCGAGCCTACTTCTCAGTCAATCCCGCCATTTTCAGCACTAAGGAAGCCCCAAACGAACAACAACAAGTTATCATGCTCCTTAACTGTATGAACAAGGGGTGTTAACGCGGTAGCGGGTTACTACTTCGCCGATCAAGATAGCGAGGGCTTGCGCAAAGATCTGGAGTGAGTAAGTGAAGGTTAAGGCGACTAGGACACAAGTATGGCAATTTCGAGCCAGGATGGAGGTCTCGCTCACTTCAAGCGGTGTGAGTAAGTTACGCTGTTGATTGTGTAGATCTAACTAAAGTACATGAGCACTGATAGTGGCGCTTTTATACGTAACTATGGAGGGGATGGGAAACTACTACCAACACAAGGAGAATTGGCAGGGGGAGGTGGAGTGTCCAGGAAAGTATAGACTACATGCTCCATCCAAAGGCGATGTGAGTGGAAATGAAGTGATAAGAGAGAAGACATACTGCGGACTGCGGAGGGCAGTGAACGCTTCTAATAGGGTCCGTATGGCGGTGTACAGAAGAAGATCAGATCGAAGGACAGAAAAGGAAGGAAAGCGATGCAAGGAAAAACAGGTACCCAGCTACTCTGTGGTTGGGCTTCCCACGCTCGAGTCCCCCATGGGATATACGAGGTACAAGTCCTGGTCTGAGGAGCTAAGGAGACCAGCTTGAACGAAAGCCTCAGTAGCGCGATCAATAGTACGATGTAACTCATCGTATCACCTCTCGATCTCCTCCCAGCCCATAACAAGGGGCGGGGAATGGCATTCACTGAAAGTTGGTATGACTGAATCCAAGACCCAGCAGCAAAGGAGGAAGACCTTATGTTCAAAACAGTATCAAAGGACTTTCTGGTGCTCTTCTCCCCGCTTTCCATTAAACAAGAAGTGAGAAATGCCTTGGACGTCATCAGCATGGATGACTTTAAGGGGGACTTCCGTGAATTCAGAACCACCTTTAAACTAGACTTGGCCAGATCCCAGATGGACGACCAAGACGATATCAAGCGGATCTTGCACGGAGCAGTATCCCTTGACCTAGCACAAAAGATGTCTGGAGTAAACAAAGAACCAAAAACCGCCAGGGAATGGTTGGACAAAGCTGGGGTATTCTATGACTGAAACTTCCAATATAAACATGACCAGTGAAGGAAGGGTGGATATTATTCCTCTTCTTCGAAACCTGCCAAAAACCACCAAAGGAGAGATCCTGACGCCATGGACATAGATGCCATTTGCCTCACCCCCGACAAACGAGCAGAATGCTTCACAAAGGGGCTGTGTTTCGTCTGTGAGAAGAAAGGGTGCTCCGCCAAGAATCACAAAGGAAAAACCCCCTGGAAGGACAAAAAGTGGAACCCCCCATGTCAGGAAGTCCGGGTAGCGGCAGTCGCCGACACTCCGCTCAAGGAGTTTGCCCAAAAGTATAAGGTTTCAGAAAAAGCCACCTTAGCAACCTTACAAATTTGCTACTCCAAACCATCCGGAGAATCAGAGGACGAGGAAGGGACCAATGATGAAACAGCCGTCAACCGGCTCACCCTGGATGAGGGTTTTTAAAGGGGAAGGAAGGATCAGCGTCTTCACTTCCCAGGATCGCTCCTGTATTTGTAACCGATAAGAAGTCCCAGTCAATGCATATCCCCCTCTCACTGTATACTGGAACGACAGGACAAATCGCTGAAAAGAAGGCCCTTGTAGACAGTGGGGCCACCAGGTGTTTTATTGATCACCAACTCGTCGCACATACGAAATGGCCAAAGAAACACCTCACCAGGCCTGTAAAAGCAAGTAATGTAGACAGAACCATCAACCAGAATGGCCTGATTTGGTTCTCCATCACCCTTCAAATATGAATAGGGGATCAGGAGTGCCCGCAAACCTTTCTCGTCATTAACTGTGGAAAGGAAGATGTCATCTTAGGTCTCCCCTGGTTACGAGAACAAAACCCTATCATCAACTGGGCCACAGGAAAGGTGCTGCTTACTTCTCCCCCGAAGTTACAGCATGACTCACTAAAAGCAGTAATGCAGTGGTACCTAGTGCGATATCTAGGAATGGATCCAGATGCTCAGATCACCAAGTGGTGGAAGAAGACATTGGACTGAGAGGCTGTGAAGACTTACCCACTAAGGAGAATGACCATCTCTACCAAGATCACAGCCAAAGCTGCAAAGGCTGTTACGGGCTGGGAGGAGATCGAGAAGCGATACGATGAGTTACATCGCACCATCGATCACGCTACTGAGGCATTTGTTCAGGCAGGCCTTCTTAGCATCTCAGACTGGGACTTGTACCTCGTCTATCCGATGGGGGATTCGAACATGGGAAGCCCAACCACGGAGTAGCTGGGTACCTCATTTCTTTTCCACCGCTTCTTTCCTTTCTTGTCCCTGATCTGATCTTATCATGTACACCGCCATACGGACTCTATAGAAGCGTCCACTGCCTTCCGCAGTCCACAGTATGTCTTCTTCCTTATCTCTTCATCTCCGCTCGCATCGCCTCCGGATGGAGCTTGTAGTTAGTACTTTCTTGGATGCTTTCCCTCCCCCTGCCAATTCTCCTCATGTTGGTAGTAGTTTCCCATCCCCTTCATAGTTACGTATAAAAGCGCCACTATCAGCGCTCATGTACTCCAGTTAGATCTACACAATCCACAGCGTAACTTACTCACGCCACTCGAGTGAGCGAGACCTTCGATCTGGCTCATAATCGTCATACCTGTGTCTTAGCTGCCTTAACCTTCACCTACTCACTTCGGATCTTCACGCAAGCCCTCGCCCTCTTGATCGGCGAAATAGTAGTACGCTATCGCGTTAACAAAAGATCTAACTCGTCCCCTGGCTCCAACTAATACGTTTGGAGCCGCCCCCCCTCCACAACGACTTCTTACAGAGTCCCAGACAGCTCAGACTCGGACGGCCCCCCTCCCTCCCTGCCTTCTAGAAGACCACCCTCGCACATGGCAGTTCCTTCTCGCTCATCTTCGACACGTCGTGTTCCGGATAGACGAACACCTTTACCTGGCGGAACGCCTCAAACACCGATCACCCACCTCCCAATAGGGCCGGAGCGTTGGAGAGCTCGGAGTACTTCCAGAAGTTCACAGAATCCCCCACTCCTCGAAGCTGGGAGAACTCAACCCACCACCAGTGGCTCCCCCCCCCCCTCCGCCGACCCATCCCCACCAATCCTATCTCCAAACGATGGCGAAGTTCCTATCCACGTGGATACGGAACCATTGCAGGATCCGCCAGCAGAATCTTACGTACCACCTCCTAGCGAGTCACTCGACCTTCCTAGACCGAATCCCATCCCCGTCCCCGCTCCCTATTCCCCTGCCCCGACGTCTAGAAGTAGCAACATGGCCGATGACGGAGACACCCACGACTCCACATCCCTTAAGGAGAACAAAGCGGCTCTACCAGATGCCTTTTCTGGTAACGCCAAGGACGCTCGCAGATGGATGTCACAGATGCGAGCATACTTCCTGGTCAACCCTGCCATTTTCAGCACGGAAACAGCCCCGAATGAACAGCAAATGGTTATCATGCTCCTTAACCGTATGAACAAAGGGCGAGGCATGGCCTTCGCCGAAAGCTGGTATGACAGGATCCAAGACGACAACGTGAAGGAAGAAGACATTACCTTCACCAAAGTCTCCAAGGATTTCCTTGCACTCTTCTCCCCCCTTTCTATCAAACAGGAAGCACGGAACGCCCTAGACGTCATTTGCATGGACGATTTTAAAGGAGATTTCAGGGAGTTCAGGACGGCCTTCGAACTGGACCTGGCCAGATCCCAGATGGACGACCAGGAGGATATCAAGAGAATCCTGAGAGGGGCAGTGTCCCTCGATTTAGCTCAAAAAATGGCCGGAGTAAACGAAGAACCCAAGACGGCCTGGAAGTGGCTGGACAAGGCAGGAATGTTCTACAACCGAACCCTCCAGTTCAAACATGATCAACGACGGAAAGGGGGATATTACTCATCCTCCTCTTCTAGGGTCACGGAAAACCACAGAAGGAAAGACCCCGACGCTATGGACATAGACGCCATCCGTCTTACCCCCAACGAGCGAGCAGAATGCTTCGCAAAAGGGCTGTGTTTTATCTGCAAGAAGAAAGATCATTAACTGGGCCACCGGAAAAGTCTTGCTTACCTCACCCCCGAAGCTATGTCATGACTCCCCGAAAGTGGTAACGCAACGGTACCTAGTCTGT
The DNA here is from genome assembly GCA_038094295.1 of Tylopilus aff. beelii. Taxonomy (NCBI): domain Eukaryota; kingdom Fungi; phylum Basidiomycota; class Agaricomycetes; order Boletales; family Boletaceae; genus Tylopilus; species Tylopilus aff. beelii. Next base: position 8,509 of record JBBPTU010000555.1, on the reverse strand, counting down.
TACCTGGGGATGGACCCGGACGCCCGGATCGCTCGATGGTGGAAGAAGAAACTAGACCATGAAGCGGCCAAAACCTACCCTGCACGAAAAACTACGATATCCACTAAGATCGCCGCAGATGCTGCTAGAACAAAGGTCACTCTGCCTAAGGAATACGAGGCCTACGAGAAGGTCTTCTTGGACCCACCCCCAGGAGAGCTTCCCCCGACCAGAGAATTTGACCACGCCATTGACCTTACACCAGACTTCGTTCCACGGCGAGCCAAAGCCTACCCTTTGAACCCCGAAGAACAGAAGGCATGCCGAGAGTTCGTGGACGAACACCTGAAGAGCAGGAAGATCACGTCCTCGAAATCCCCACAGGCCTCCCCTTTCTTTTTCGTTCCGAAAAAGGACGGGAAGCTGCGGCCATGCCAGGACTATCGCCACTTAAACTCCGGAACTGTCAAGAATGCCTACCCCCTTCCCCTCATTTCAGATCTAGTAGACAAATTAAAAGATTCGTCGATCTTCACCAAAATGGACGTCAGATGGGGGTACAATAATGTCCAGATCCGGCCAAACAACCAATGGAAGGTGGCATTTAGCACCCCTTTCGGACTATTTGAGCCCACCGTCATGTTCTTTGGCCTTTGTAACTCCCCGGCCACGTTCCAGGCCCTGATGGACAGTATCTTCGGAGATCTCATCACAGAAGGATGGCTTGTAATCTATATGGACGACCTCCTCATCCATTCAGCGGACCAGGAAACCCACGACCTATGAACGAAACAGGTATTGGCCCGTCTCCTGGCACACAAACTATACCTCAAACTGGAGAAGTGCAGCTTTAACATCCCAGAGGTAGAATACCTGGGTATGATCATCAGGAAGGGAGCAGTCCTTATGGACCCGGTAAAACTCACAGCGATCGAGAACTGGCAACCCCCCACTTCAGTAAGGGCAGTGCGGTCCTTTATTGGGTTCTGCAATTTCTATTGGAAATTTATCCCCAGGTTCTCGGACATCGTACGCCCTCTTCATTCGCTCACCAAGAAAGGAGCCCCCTGGGAATGGACCAAGGAACACCAGGGCGCCTTCATCACCCTAAAAGAGGAATTCCTCAAAGCCCCCGTCCTTTGGTACCCTGATACTACCAAACCATTCACTGTCATGACGGACGCCTCCCTGGTCGCCGCTGGAGGAGTCCTGATGCAACAGGATGCCACTGGGGACCTTCACCCCTGTGCCTATTACTCAAAGACCTTCAGCTCGGCCGAACGAAACTACGACATCTATGACCGGGAGATGCTTGCCATTATCCTGGCGCTCCACAAATGGTGCCATTACCTAACCGGCACCGTCCATCCAGTGACCATCCTCACGGACCACCGGAACCTCACCTACTTCAAGCACCCACAGGATCTCTCCTGTTGCCAAGCCCGGTGGCAAATGTTCTTGCAGGACTACGACCTTATTTGGAAGGCCCTCCCCGGTACTGCCATGGGCCCCGCCGACGCCCTCTCCTGCAAGCATGATGTGGACACGTCCGAGGACAACTGTCATGTCATGTTCCTCCCGCCAGCAGCCTTCGTCCGGATGATCGACGTTGCCATCGTGGACAAAATCGCGTCCTCTACCTCGGCCGATCCTTTGGTTCTCCACACCCTCCAGGCCCTGTGGGATCATTCCCCGATCCTCCCTCGATCCCACCATGATGATTGGACCTTTACGGAGGGCTCCCTCTACTTCAAGGGTCGCCTCTACGTCCCAGAGGCGGCATGCGCCGACCTCCTTCGGGAACTCCACTACTCCCCTGCCAGCGGTCACGAGGGTCGTTTCCACACCCTTCATCGGGTCTCCAGGGATTACTGGTGGCCAGGCCTTGCCACCCATGTGCGCAACTTCGTCACCGGTTGTGCCGTCTGCCAGGCCGCGAAGGTCAACACTCACCCCACTGCCCCCGGGCTGTCCCCCATCCCCTCTCAAGCCCTACGCCCATTCCAGCAGATCTTGATGGACCTGATCACCGACCTTCCCCTGTCCCGGGGGCATGACTCTGTCTTGGTCATGGTCGACCAGGGACTTACGAAGGGGGTCATTTTCTGTCCTTGTTCGAAAACTATCACTGCGGAAGGGGTGGCGGACCTCTTTTTCCATTTCGTCTTCCCCAGATTCGGCCTACATGACAAGTGTATCTCAGATAGAGGCCCCCCATTCACGTCCGCCTTCACCAAAGAGCTGGCCCACTTGCTCCATTACGACGTCGCCCTATCTACTGCCTATCACCCCCAGACCGACGGCGAAATGGAACGAGTGAACCAGGAGCTTGAGACCTACCTCAGGATATTCTGCGGAAATAAACCAGAGGACTGGGCAGCAATACTCCCCCTCGCCGAGTTCTCCCACAATTCAGCAACCCATTCTGCCACCAACATGATGCCTTACTCCCTTATGATGGGTTATGAACCTAGGGCATACCCTCCATTAACCAAAACTACCTTCCTCCCAGCACTAGAATCCCGCGCAAAGCTTCTGGAGGAAGCTAGAAAGGAAGCCTTGGCAGCCCACCACAAGGCACAACAAGATATGAGGGAACGAGTCATGTCACGCTTCAAGGGATGGAAGGTAGGAACGAAGGTCTGGCTCGAAGCAAAAGACCTCTGGGTCAAATACAGGAACAGGAAATTAGCACCAAAACGCGTTGGTCCCTTCGAAATAACTCAAGTCCTTAGTCGTCTAAGCTACCGGCTAGCTATCCCCGCAACTTGGAAGATCCATGACGTATTCCATGCGTCAAAGTTGTCTCCGGCCATCGCAACCCATGAACACGGACCTAGTTTTCCCGCCCCACCGCCTCAGCTGATTGATGGAGAAGCGGAATACGAGATAGAAACCATCAAACACCACAGGAGGGTGGGAAGGCGGACCGAGTACCTGGTATCATGGAAAGGCTATGTGCCGTTGGAAGACTCGTGGGAACCCGCCAGTAACCTTTCCCATGCCAAACACGCCATCAAGGAATATCAACTGCAACACCCAAAGGACTTCACACACTCCTAACAACCCACCATGTTCTCCACCTGCGACCTCCTCACCCTCATTGTCATCTCCTTCTTCTCGTTCTTAGCCTACATTGCGTCCCTACTCTCCAAGAGAGGGATGGTCCTCCAGATTCAACGGTCCCACACTGGGATCCAAATTACCATCGTCGCCCTATCCTACGCCTCAAACACCACCAGTCAGTCCTGGACCTACTCTGCCCCAACCGCACCACCTCAGACAAACCCGAATTGGAATCCTACTTGGAATCCGACCGACAGAGTGGTCCCCTTGGACTAAATAGGGAAATCGATTGGAAAAGACATTTATACCCCGTCCGCATCATCCCTTCTGACAATTCCCCTATGCCTTACCTCCCAGAACGCGTCCTCGCCTGTAATGTCAATGCCACCTACCCTGACGGTGACCCTCTCCCCGAGTCCATCCCTTGGTTCCCCCACCTCCTCGCTTCCGAGCTCCAGCTCAAACTCCTGGACCTCTTCTCCCATTCCCCAGACTGAGTGGTCAAGCTCAAGCGAGCCGCAGCCCTCCCCTCCAACCACCCCCTCCTTCAGCAACTACTGGCCATCCACACCTCCAGGAGAGCCGCCCTCTTCCTCCAATGGTCTAAGAAGCCCACCACCAATAAGGCCGCCGCCGTCTCCGCCCTCGCTCCCGCAGTTCTCGACCTTTACAGGGAATTACCAGAACTCGGAATCTTCCCAGCCCTTGACCGCACTACCTACGACATGCGGAACTCCCTTCTGCGTGATCTGTTCGCAGCGTTCCCCCTGGAGCAGTTTAGGGAATACATGGGAAGAGTTACAGGGAAGCTCGCCCTTAGGATCTTGGACCCCCCGCCTGCCCTATCTCTCGCTGGAACTCCTGGCAAGCGTAGCCGGAAGAAGGGACCTCGTAGAAGACCAACTCCTGGGACCGCCGGGGAGATACCCCTGGCAGTGGGCCACGCCGCCCCCATTCCCTCCGCCTCCTCCTCCACCCAGCCGGACGTTGCCCCCGTTGCACTTTCCCCAACCCCCTCACCCACCCCCCCCCCTGTCGACCCACTGGGCCCAACCTCCCACTCCTCCACCTCCTTTCCCAGTCCTCCCCCCTCTTCCCTACCATCGCTTGACACGGTCAGCGATTCCAACTCGGAGATCGCCCAGGCGGGGTGGGAACTCAGAGCAGGAGAATATTTCTCCACGTCGCACCACCTACCCACCACAATTCGACCGGGTAGCCCGCCGCCCACTCCGCAGGTACACTGCACCCCCCGAAGAGTCAATCCCTCCAGACTGGCTCCCCCGGAGAGGCCCCGTTGCTACTCCTGCGACGATGACACCCATTTCTGTCCCAACTGTCCCCTCTACACCTGTAAGTTCTGCCTTGTCCGCGCCCAGGACACCCCCAATACTCCTGTCCTCACAACCCCTACTGATGCGCTACCTGCGGTCTTAGAGGACACTCTGCAGCGGAATGCCACGACCTTGACTGGGACAACTGGGACGACAACGACGTTGTCTGGAACGAGGGAGACCCCGACGGCTACTGAGTCGGAGCCTCAGTCACAGCAGGAGGGTAATGTTACGGGCTGGGAGGAGATCGAGAAGCGATACAATGAGTTACATCGCACCATCGATCGCGCTACTGAGGCATTTGTTCAGGCAGGCCTTTTTAGCGTCTCAGACCAGGACTTGTACCTCGTCTATCCGATGGGGGATTCGAACGTGGGAAGCCCAACCACGGAGTAGCTGGGTACCTCATTTCTTTTCCACCGCTTCTTTCCTTTCTTGTCCCTGATCTGATCTTATCATGTACACCGCCATACAGACTCTATAGAAGCGTCCACTGCCTTCCGCAGTCCGCAGTATGTCTTCTTCCTTATCTCTTCATCTCCGCTCGCATTGCCTCCAGATGGAGCTTGTAGTTAGTACTTTCTTGGACACTTTCCCTCCCCCTGCCAATTCTCCTCATGTTGGTAGTAGTTTCCCATCCCCTTCATAGTTACGTATAAAAGCGCCACTATCAACGCTCATGTACTCCAGTTAGATCTATGCAATCCACAGCGTAACTTACTCACGCCGCTCGAGTGAGCGAGACCTTCGATCTGGCTCGTAATCGCCATACCTGTGTCTTAGTTGCCTTAACCTTCACCTACTCACTTCGGATCTTCGCGCAAGCCCTCGCCCTCTTGATCAGCGAAATAGTAGTACGCTATCACGTTAACAAAGGCCAAGGTAGAACTTCCGAAGGCATACGAAGAGTATCGGAAGGTATTCCGGGACCCCCTGGAAGGAGAGCTACCCCTGTCCTGAGAATTCGATCACACCATCAACTTGACCCCTGATTTTGTCCTGAAACAAGCGAAAGCCTATCTGTTAAACCCCGAGGAACAAAAAGTGTGTAGAGATTTCGTGGATGAACATCTGAAAAGTGGAAAAATAGTCACTTCTAAATCCACACAAGCCTCTCCTTTCTTCTTTGTCTCAAAGAAGGACGGAAAGTTATGACCATGCCAAGACTATCGCCACCTAAACTCAGGAACCATTAAGAATGCCTATCCCCTCCCTCTAATCTCCGACCTTGTCGATAAACTAAAAGCATCGTCCATCTTCACCAAAATGGACATGCAATGGGGATACAATAATGTCCAAATTAAGCCCAACAATCGTTGGAAAGCTGCGTTCAGTATCCCATTTGGACTGTTCGAACCCACAGTCATGTTCCAGGCGCTCATGGACAGCATTTTTGGAGATCTTATCGCAGAAGGATGGCTGGTGATTTATATGGACGACCTACTTATCCATTCGGCCGACCAGGAGACCCATGATCAGCACACGAAACAGGTGTTAGCTCATCTCCAGGACCACAAGCTATACCTCAAACTCGAGAAGTGCAGCTTTAATGTCCCCAAGGTAGAATATCTGGGAATGATTGTTAGAAAAGGGGTGATCCTCATGGACCCAGTAAAGCTCACAGCAATCAAAGATTGGCAACCTCCCACGTCTGTCAAGGCCGTGCGTTCCTTCATTGGCTTCTGCAACTTCTATAGGAAGTTCATCCCGGGGTTCTTGGATATCATCCACCCGCTCCACTCGCTTACTAAGAAAGGGGCCCCGTGGGAATGGACCCCATCCCATCAAGACGCGTTCACTGCCCTAAAACAGGAATTCCTGAAGGCTCCTGTTCTCTGCTATCCAAATACAGCCAAACCATTCACCGTGATGACAGATGCCTCGCTTGTTGCTGCAGGAGGAGTCCTGATGCAACATAATGGCACCGGTGATCTCCACCCCTGTGCTTACTTCTTGAAGACCTTTGGATCTGCCAAATGGAATTACGACATTTATGACCGAGAAATGCTTGCCATAATCCTTGCACTCCACGAATGGCACCATTATCTGACTGGCACCACCCACCCTGTAACGATCCTCATGGACCACCATAACCTGACATACTTCAAGCACCCCCAGGACCTCTCCCACAGACAGGCCCAATGGCAGATGTTCCTCCAGGACTTCGACCTCCTTTGGAGGGCCCTCCCTGGGACCACCATGAGCTCCACGGATGCCCTCTCCTGAAAACACAATGTTGATACCTCCCAGGATAACTGCCATGTCACTTTCCTCCCACTGGAGGCCTTTGTCCGCATGATTGATGTCACTATTGCCAACAAAATCGCTTTGTCCACCTCCAACAACCCGTTGGTCCTCCATGCCCTTCAGGCATTGCAGGATGGCTCCCCTATCCTCCCCTGCTCTCATTGCAAGGACTGGACCTTCATCGAAGGTTCCTTGTATTTCAAGGGCCACCTTTACGTACCCGAACCGGCACGTGCTGATCTCTTCCAGGAACTACACTACTCCCCTGCTGGGGGCCATGAGGGGTGGTTCCACACCCTTCACCGTGTCTTGAAGGAATATTGGTGGCCAGGCCTCTCCACCCATGTCCGCAACTTTGTGGCTGGGTGTGTGGTGTGCCAGGCCTCCAAAGCCAACTGTGACACCCACCCCACCTCCCCTGGCCTGTCCCCCATTCCGTCCGACACCTCCTGCCCTTTCCAACAAATCTTGGTCGATCTCAACCAATCTCCCTCCCTCCCTTGGTTACGATTCAGTTATGGTCGTGGTTGACCAGGGGCTCATGAAGGGGGTAATTTTCTGCCCATGCTTGAAAACTATCACTGCTGAGGGTGTCGCGGACCTCTTCTTTCACTTCATTTTCCCCCGTTTCGGCCTACATGACAAATGCATATCTGACAGGGGGTCTCACTTTGCGTCCGCCTTCGCCAAGGAACTTGCCTGCTTACTCCACTATGATGTCCCCCTCTCTACTGCCTACCACCCCCAGACCAACGGCAAAACAGAGCGCGTGAACCAGGAACTCAAAACCTACCTCAGGATCTTCTGTGGAAACACATCCGAGGATTGGGCAACCATGCTCCCCCTTGCAGAGTTCTCTCACAACTCCACTACCCATTCCAGCACCAACATCACCCCTTACTCCTTCATGATGGGTTACGAACCCAGAGCCTACCCCCTGTTAACAAAAACTACCTTCCTCCTGGCTCTCGAATCCTGCACAAAACTGCTCAAGGAAGCCCAAAAGGAAGCCCTAGCAGCACATCATAAGGCCCAACAGGACATGAGGGAATGAATCACCTCCAGGTTCAAGGGATTGAAAGTGGGAATGAAGGTTTGGCTCAAAGCAAAGGACCTCAGAATCAAATACAGGAATCGGAAACTAGCGCCAAAGTGCATTGGCCCCTCCTCACCTGCGATGTCGACACTACCTACCCTGACAGTGACCCTCTCCCCGAGTCCATCCCCTGCTTCTTCCACCTCCTTGCTCCCAAGCTCCAGCTCGAATTGTTGGACCTCCTCTCCCACTCCCCCAACTGACTTGCCGAGCTTGAGCGAGCTGCTGCCCTACCCTCCAACCACCCCATCCTCCAACAGCTACTGGCCATCCACGCCATCCAAAGGGCGGGACTTTTCCTCCAATGGTCCAAGAAGCCCACCACCCATAAGACCGCCACTGTCTCTGCCATTGCTCCCACAGTTCTCAACCTTTACCAGGAACTACCGGAACTGGGAATCTTCCCCGCCCTCGACTGCACCTCCTACAGCATGCGGAACTCCCTTCTGTGTGATCTGTTCACAGCGTTCCCCCTGGAGCGGTTTAGGGAATACATGGGAAGGGTTACGGGAAAACTCGCCCTTAGGATCTTGGACCCCCCACCTGTTGTATCTCTCACTGGAACTGCTGGGCAACGTCACAGGAAGAAGAGATCTGGTCAAGGATCAGCTGCTCAGACTACCAGGACGGTACCCCTGGCAGTGGACCACCCCACCTCCATTTCCTTCACCCCCACCCCCCCCCAGTCGGACGATGCCCCCGCTGGATTACCCCCAACCCTGCCTCCCACCCACTCCTCTGTCAACCCACTGGGTGCAACCTCCAACCCCCCCTCCCTTCCCAGTCC
>JBBPTU010000554.1:0-21621 GCA_038094295.1 Tylopilus aff. beelii | reverse complement strand
AATTTCTACACTAGTGGGTAGCTTTGCCTTTGGTGCAAGAAGAAGTGGGAATATTCATAGCTCCCTCAGTTTGGGGAGTTTGGCCAAGAGATTTGGTGGTGAGGTGCACTTCTATATATGGTATCTCCATTCAAGAATTGGGGATTTTTGCTCCACAGGAAGTGGGCAAGTTAGAGGCTTTCATGTAGCGACATGATCTAGCAGGAAACAAGTTTTGTGCAGGTCAGCGCCGACTCCAGGACATACAAACGGCCCTTGAAGTAGAGGGCCCCATTGATGAATGTCCAGTCGGACGGGGCAGTGCGGGGGAGAGGGGGGGTGCAAGAGGACATGGCATGGAGTGCGTCCAAGACGAGGGGGTCGTCCAATATGGAACGGGAGATCTTGTCAGCGAGCACTAGGTCAAGTTTGCGGATGAAGGCAGTTGGGGGTAGGAAGACCACATCCATGTTATTGCCGGACACATTGATGTCATTCTTGCGAGAGAGGGCATTGGCGGGTCCCATTGCAGTTCCTGGGAGGGCTGTCCAGATGAGGTCAAAATCTTGTAGGAACATCTGCCAACGGGCCTGGCGGCAGGACAGATTATGCGGGTGTTTGAAGTAGGTGAGATTCCGGTGATCTGTGAGCACCGTGACTGGGTGTGCTGTCCCGGACAGGTAGTGTTTCCATTCGGTAAGGGCCAGGATGACGGTGAGCATTTCCCTGTCATAAATGTCGTAATTCCGTTCTGTGGACCCAAAGGTCTTTGAGAAGTAGGCACAGGGGTGGAGGTCGCCGGCAGGGTCCTTTTGCATAAGGACCACTCCTGCTGCGAGCAGTGAGGCATCAGTCATAACGGTGAAGGGTGCGGCCATGTCCGGGTAACGGAGTACCGGTTTGGTCATAAAGGTGTTCTTGAGCTTGACAAATGCCTCCTGACAAGCCGATGACCAATTCCAGGGGGCCCCTTTCTTTGTTAAGTCATGTAGGGGTCATGCGAGGTCGGTGAAGTTTGCAATGAACTTCCAGTAAAAGTTACAGAATCCTATGAAGGATCAGACTGCCTTGACTGAAGCAGGGGGTTGCCAGTTTTCAATCGCAGTGAGCTTTGTGGGGTCCATCTTAATCTCGCCTCTTTTTACTACCATTCCCAGGTATTCGACCTCGGGCACGTTGAAGCTGCATTTCTCCAGCTTGAGATAAAGTTTGTGGTCCTGCATCCGCCGGAGCACCACTCTGGTTCATTCGTTGTGTTCTTGTTGTGTACCGGAGTGGATGAGGAGGTCGTCCATGTAAATGATCAGCCAACCTTCCGCGATCATGTCTCCGAAGATGTGGTCCATGAGGGCCTGAAAGGTTGCCAGGGAGTTACAAAGGCCGAAGAACATTACGGTTGGTTCGAAGAGACCAAAGGGGGTGACAAAGGCTGCCTTCCATCGGTCCTCGGGTTTGATAAGGACATTATTGTATCCCCATCATACGTCCATCTTGGTAAAGATGGAAGAGTCCTTCAGCTTATCGACGAGATCTGAGATAAGGTGGAGGGGGTAGGCGTTCTTGACTGTTCCCAAGTTGACATGTCGATAGTCTTGGCAGGGGTGGAGTTTCCCGTCCTTCTTGGGTATGAAGAAGAAAGGGGATGCCTGGGGTGACTTAGAGGGGACAATCTTCCCACTCTTCAGGTGTTCATCAACAAACTCTCGGCATGCCTGGGTTTCAGCTGGATTCAGGGGGTAGGATTTGGCTCGTTTTGGAACGAAGTCTTTGGTAAGATCGATGGCATGGTCAAAGATCCTTGAGGGCAGGAGTTCCCCAATGGGGGGTTCCTGAAAGACTCCCATGTAGGCCTGGTAGGCCGATGGTAGGGTCACCTTGGCTTTTTCAGATGCAGCCGCCAAGGTGGTGGATACCGTAGTCTTTCATACCGGGTAGGCATGGGCTGCCTTGTGGTCTAGTTTCTTCTTCCAAAGTTTCGCTATCCGAGCGTCGGGGTCCATTCCCAAATAGCGTACTAGGTATCGCTGAGTCACCACTTTTGGAGAGTTGTGTCATAATTTTGGCATGACATGGGGGAGTTCTACTGTCCCTTTTGTTGAGAAATCTGGTATTTCTTTATTACATAATGATTTATCCTGATACCAGAGTTCTAGACTCGATGACATACTATGATGTCATCTTGAGTTATTTTCGCTATTCATCATCTATGATTGTGTGTTGATATGACATCATAGATAAGAGCGTATAATGCTATTGGTTGATTACTAATAGCTAGATCACATGATCATTCCATGGTGTTCTACACCATTCTTTCGCCATACTATACATAGTTATAGGCATATACAGGTACAAACAATACCTGTAGTATATAAACTGGGTCTCTCGTCCCAGAATAATAACGAGCTCCTTGACTTCATTCCAATACCTTCTTCACTCAGCCCCTACACTCGTCCACAACCCCACCCTTACCACCCATAAGGTTTATTCCTTGCGATACTCCCCTCCTAGTGAGTCTCCCACTAAAGGTCTTTCTACCTTTCTGTGCACCATCGAGAGATGTGGTACTCTCGATAGGTTATGAGCCCTGCTTGATCGATTTGCCGTCTTTTATTCACGTGACCCGATGCCTTTTGATCTTGCACAGTGGGGAGAGTTCGCTCAGCAACTCGTTGAGGCTCTTGTTGGCATGACAACCTTCTTCCTCGCATTCCTCATTAATGTGGCAGAGGTTGATCATTTGGAGGATACTATCTTTGCGATGCTGCAAAACTATCTTCGCGTTCGCATTGAACAGAATCCACATTTGAATGTTCATACTTTGGATTCTTCTGATCAGATTGGTACTGACCGTTGGGTGATCTATGTGCAGTGTTTTAGAACCCCACAACCCCAAGGTAGTGCTTCTCCTCCAGTCCCTCCTCCATCCATCCACTCTAGTGGATCATACCACCGAGTCCCTCAAGCTCTAAGGTTAATCCCTCGACCTCCTACCCCAGGAGTGACCCATGAGGATCAACCTTCAGGTAATTCTCGACCTCCCTCTTCAGGAGAGACCAACGAGATTGACCCTGTTCGCCTAGTCCCACATCCTGCAGACCTTGCAGAACATCCTCCTACTCCTGATCCTACCCTTCCACCTCCCAACTACGCCAGTCGCTCCTGGCAAGTTACTCTCCACCCTCATCCGGAGTTTACATCACTCCCTCATTATCTCCCTTGTCCTTCTTGTGGTCGAAATCTCGACATTGCAGAATGGTGTACTCATCAGTTCGGAACCTTCGTATGAAATGGACCCTATCTCGGACACCAATCCAAATTTAGTGTCCAGGCCGCCTTAAATCGCCCCTACATTTTTACAGAACGCATTGTTGGCCCAGTTCCTCTTGCTGAACACCAACCTGCTTGTTTACCTGTCTTCGAAGTTCCCCACAATGCCAGCATACCCACCATCGATGACGCTAGCGAGGTTATAGCCCACCACTTCGGGAGCCCCATCGATACCTGTGATGAACTCCCCTTACTCTCCCTCCTTCTGGGCATGGTCAGTGTAGTATTCTTCGGCTTCAGTCGGGTGACTGGTGATCTGTTTCTACGAATCGTAACCCTCATCCTGCAGCTTGCATTTCGGGTCCCTGGTTTCAATGCTATGGTCCAACACAACTGTATCCTTAGACAAGTTCCTAAGTGTGTCAAAACGGCATTGTCTCGGTTCGCACTCGATGGTCGCACCACTACGCTTGCCGTCTGTATGACATGCAATCGTGTCTATAGACCTGGATGTACCGGGAACTCTGGTGCCATGTACCAACCTCGCTGCACTAACAGACCCCTTCCAACAAACAAACCTTGTAACACCCTACTTGTCCATGACCCCGATGACGGTTGCAAGTCCCCTATCAAATCATTTGTCTATCACCATTTTCACGATTATCTCTCGAGCCTGCTAGCAAGACCTGAATTGGAGGATCTGATGGACCGGCCTTGTGACCACATCGTGAAGAATAATACCAACTCTCCGTCGCCCACAGCTGCAAGGGATTTTTGGGATGCGGAATTTGTTCGTATGATGAAAGGGCCCTGTGGATCAACCTTGTTTGTTGACCGTGGAAGTGAAGGCCGCTTCCTATTTACATTAAACGTCAACTTTTTCAACATCAAAGGAAACTCTCAGCGGAATGCCAAGACATCCTGTGGAGTCATTTCATGTGTCTGCCTAAATCTCCCCCCCCCGAACTTCGCTACAAAGCAGAAAATATGTACTTGGCGGGGATCATTCCTGCTCCTACTGAGCCTTCTGGTGACCAACTCAACTACTTCCTCAAATCCCTCATCAACGATATGGTGGACAGCTGGACACGAGGCATTCAGTTTTCCTGAACCGCTTTTCATGCGAACCGAGTTACGCGGTCAGCAATAGCATGTGTTGTATGCGACTTACCTGCCATGCAGAAGACAGCTCAGTTAGCGGCAGCCACCAGCCATTTTTTTTGTAGCGCCTGTCACTGTTTCCACTTAACAACTCTTGGGAGGACCGATATCCATCACCCCAACTGGAACTTTAGAGATAAAGACGTATTACACCAACATGCCGAACTGTATTGCGATGCTGATACTTCCAAGGAGCGTAACTGATTATTCATAAAGCATGGTGTACATTGGTCATGCCTATGGTGGCTTCCTTACTGGGATCCTGCCCGGCAACTAGTCGTCGATGGAATGCACTGCCTGTTGGAGGGACTTGCTCAAGCACAGTTTTGGGAGTTCCTAGGATTCACCACGGTGGCAGCTACCAAGGCTCAAGAAGAGACTGCACTACGACCTGCCTAGGGGGTATGCCTCCCCATCTCCGCCCCCGGAGATCGCCCTCCAAGCTCGACACCCCGGATTTCTCGGCATTTCGGGCCCCGTTCTCCCTCTCCTTCCATTTTCGGTCATTTAACCCCTATTCCGCTTTTGGAAATGCCCCTATTTCGAGGAGGGTCGAATAACGACGCCCGGCGGGATGAAGTTTCAGTCATGCCTGCCCTTGGGGCATTTATGGAACCAGGGGATGTGGTCATTTAGCCCCTATTCCACTCTTGGAAATGCCCCCTATTTCTGGGTAGATCTCAAGAACAATGTGAAGAAATGCCAAAGCAAATGGGGGGACCTCTGTTGGAGATACATTAGTACATGGGTGCTGATGACAGTGCTTTTATACGTAAACTGGATGGGTATGGGAAACTACTACCAATATGAGAGAATTGGTAGAAGGAGAGAAGAGCATCTGAAGAAGTGCTAGTTACAAAGCTCCACCCAGAGGCAATGTGAGTGAAGAAGGAAAGATGGAAAGAAGTACATGCTGCAGACTGTGGACTGTAGTCAGCAGCTATCTAGATCTGTCTGTATGATGGTATACAAGATAAGATGAGATTGGACCAAAGTGTTACAGTTTGGGATGATTCATTGATCCACACTACTGAACTCAATGATGCCATCCAGCAGGCCATCGAGGAGGGGACCTATGAGGGGTATGTTTCGTTCTGCAATGGAGAAGTCCTTCCTGGGGATAGCTTCCCTTGGGAAGATATAGAGGGTGCGTTCGCAATGGAGCAGTCTATTAACTGACTTCATCGATATCTGGATCGTTTCACTTTACTGTCTCATCTTCATTTCCAAGGTCCACGCCACCATTTCCTTTCTTGTCTATTTCATCCTGTACACCGCCATATGGACTCAGTTTAGATTCACTCTTGCCAGATCCCATGTCCTCTCACACGCGTGAGAAGTCCTTCTCACGCAGCCATCATTTCACTCTCACGGATGCCACCATCCTCCCACTGTTATATCTCTCATTATAGCAGCATTTCCCCTATCTCCAGTTACATATAAATACCCTAGATTGGTGCCATGTACCTTAGTTTGATCTATGCAATCTACCTGCATTCTCATCTCCTCTGCTGTGAAGATAGGATCTTCAAGTGAGACTTCTGCCAGACTGCTCATCATCCTCTATATCTACTGCTCCTTGTTAGATGAACTACGAAGAAGGGAATGACAGGATGCTGTAAGAATCATAAATGACCTGTGTGGGTCAGTAATAGGGGTATGAAGGGAACAATAGGTTCGTCTCTAGGGAGCAGAGGGTAGACACCAGGAAGAGCTCTAGGTTACTCACTACCTCTTTGCAGGGAGAATGGGTTTGTGACCACTCCAAAACTCCTACTCTTGACGAGCAGGCTTGGAGATAGGTCCAGGAAGATGAATAGGACCAGTTTGGACCGGTCGGAGCGTGGGAAACTGGTGGATGATGATGGAAATGACAGGAAACTGGTCCGCTGACCAGAGACAGTGATGGTGAATGCAAGATGGTGGGATTCAATTATAAAAACAAGTGTAAATACACTCTTTTATAGTCCAGGCACACCCAGGACTGTGTAAACAATCCAACTGGACCAGTAGACTGGTCCCGGTTGATGAAAGAACAACCGGTAAGTACAAAACAAAAGTAAAGTCTACCAAAATGAATGGGAGTGATGGGAATGCAAACCGGATGACAAACCAGTAACTTCCCAGATGGACAGAGGACAGGGGGGGATTGTTCAGGGGGTCCAGACTGTGGGAAACTGGCCAGTTGAAGTACCAGTCACTGTAAACGATGACCTGGGTCTCAAGGGATGACTCTGGAAAGTCGGAAAAACCTGGGATATCACTCCAGGGTGGGGGTGATGTCTCACAACGCATATCATAACACAAAGAGGAAACAATGACAAAGGAAAAAGAATAGGTACCCAGCTACTCCATGGTTGGGTTTCCCACATCTGAATCTCCCATTGGATAGATCAAGAACATGTCCCATTCCAAAGTACTGAGGAGTCCCACACCTACCAATGCTTCAGTGGCACGATCAATAGTGCAGTTCAGCTCATCGTATTGGGTGTAGATTCCTTCCCAGCATGAAACCAAGGATTATGTCTCTGAGCTGAACTTGCTGGATGATACAGACAATTCATATTTGCTCCATAAGTTAGTATTCCACTATTGCATCAACATCTAGTGATATATGGTGGTAAAGTAGTCCAAAAGCGAAATTGATTAGAGTACTTTCTAATTGCATTCACTGACGAACTTATTACTACCAGTACTATTGTCAGTCTGGTACATCAATGATGCTTTTTGACTACTTTATCACCACATATGCATGTAATGTTATGTTCTCAGTATGTTTTGTATAAATCTCATGTCATTTTCGCTTTTTTGCCACTTTACTAGTGCTTTCCCAAACATACCACTAGGCACATGAGCTAGAATACATCCATAGTAGCTATAGATCATTGTAAAACAGTTTATGTTGTAATCTAGGGCTTGTAGTGTAGTGTTCCTGGTATGTTTCTGTCAATCTCCAAGATTGTCAATCTATTTCCCACGCATTCTGTATGTCATTCTGGCTCCCCTGCACTCAATTCTCTGGCAGGCCTTTCGCAAATTCGGTCATATAATGGTATATATGTACCCTATAGGTGAGGACAGTTGCCCTGAAGGTTCAACAAATGGTTGATCGCTCCAGAGCATATAGTGAAAATCACACATATTTAAACACTGGATGCCAAGGGAGGGCCCTAACAATCTGATAATTTGTAGACATGTAGGTGTACATACTAGGCTCACATGTATATCAATTTTGGATGCCCATCTACCCATAAGAGTAAATTGCTTTATTGAGAATTAGAGACAGACAGTGTTGCTTATATAATTTAGTAATGAGCACAGCTTGGTCTGTGCGCCTGGCTGTCTAATATATAAAGCAATCATTTGAGGTGATTTCTTTAGATCTCTCTCATTCATCCTTTTCCACTCCATTTTTCTATTTCATTCCATTACACTTTTTGTCCTATCCCTTTGCTATGGCTAGGAGAGGTATTAGAAGTGCTGCTGGTAGATTGAAAAAACAAGAACACAGAATCAATTCTAGGGATCCTTTGAGGGTTCAACTCAAAATAGAACAATCCAAGGGCAAGTGATGCTACTTTGTAAATAGTTGAAATATTCATTGATATTTGTTTTCAGTGATTCATGTGATCAAATGCTGTCCAAAGCACTTTATCACTGGAAAAAGGAGTGGGGATAGGGTCACTCAAACAGTTTCTGAACTGTTTAGTGATACCCAATTTCCAAATCAGCTGGATTCCATTAGTGCAGAGGGAAAAGTTGTTATTCCCTTGTCTGATACATCCTCTCTTGAATCACCTGATCAAGTACCCTTTCCTCCCAATCTTTTGATAAGATGGGACCAGGTTATCAGCCAGGATAACCAAAAACATCTGATTAGACTGTGGGATGAATTGGTGAAATCAGGTATGTTTTAAATTCATCTCAAGTAATTTGATGTTGACTGATTGATATTTAGGAGCTAAACACTACAATAACACCAAAGACAAAAACAGATCTAGTAGTCCTGCCTATCATTTGGGTGTTTGGGAGGTCACCTCCTTAAAACCTCATCTGACTAGGGAAACTGCTCAGCAGTCTGAAAAGGCCATCATAGCCATTGATCAGATGCTAAGATTTCTTAAAGATTTCATAGCATCTAGGATCTTTCATTTGTTGGAATTAGATGCACCAGAGCAGTGGAAATTGCTTCAAAGGTTTGTTTGTTTTCAATTATTGCTGTATTTGTTTTGAGTGATTGACTTCAAAAATTTAGGGTGTCTTCTAGAGTCAATCAACTGCTGTCCCAAGAAAGGCTTGAACGTCCTTATGTTTTCTTTGATGGGCCATTTTCCACAGTAGCTGTGAAAGAAGGTGGCTCAGGTCTGGTACATATTGACTGGAATGATCATCCAGCAATTTATGCCTTTGTGTTTGCTGTAGGTGATTGGGAGGGTGGGGAATTCTGCATTCCCCAATTGGGCATTAAAATCCCAGTTAGACCAGGTCAAATTTTGGCTGTACTTGCTAGAGTTTTGGCACATTTCAGTGCACCTGTCACTGCTGGTAGACGCATAGTTTTCACTTGCTTCACTGACAATCTTCTGTTTAAGCATTCCATGTCTCATGTTAACCTACCTCCAGTTGTAGTTATAAATTAGTTTAGTGTGTCATGAATCTTTTCCTTCATATGACATTCCCTTTATATCTGTTCTCACTTATCAACATTGGCAACCTGGCCTTTTGACATAGCTAAGATTGGAGGGAAGGTCCAGGATGACATCAAAAGTCTGGTCCTGGTTGATTCTGTCTTTTCTGTCTTAGAAATGGTTTATTTCTGGTTCATTCCAGATCATGGAAATGAAAAGACTGGTTCCTTTTTGGGTCTTTTTTTGGTGGCCAATTTATACCCCCTGATTCATGCCAATTGGGTAGTACACCATCAGATAGGTATTTTATTTGACTTGGTATGACCTACCCTCTCTAAAGTACCCTCTATTATGATGACATCATTGTCCTGAGATGTTGACCAAGTATGATGAAATGTGTCACCCTTTGGATGGTACCCTATGTGGGCGAAGGATATAGCTTGCTTTTCCCATGCTCTGAAGATCTGACTGGCCCTGTGCAGGGGCCATGTTCCTTGCCTTTGACTGGATGAAGATCCCCATGACCAGATTGGGCAGCGCTGGACCCTCTGGCACCAGGGGCATCAAGGGTTAGAATCGGCTTGCTGCCTTTGTGCGGATGGAGTACATTTGTGCTCTGATGTGCATTAATTCAACGCTGAGTAGTTTATTTGGAAGACTCACTCGGCATTAAGAATTGAACCTGCTTTGGCATCGGAATTCGAGTGCGGCGCATTGTTGGTGAGCTTGTGAGGCAGCGGTTTGGTGTGTGTGTGAAATATCACATGTCACGTGTGCCCGTTTGGTTGTTTACGCGTTGGTCGGGGAAGCGAAGCCGAGTTCAATGAAGGCAAGAACAAGACTTCGGATAACTCCAATCGCGGAACTTCAACTTAGTGCGACCTGGCATCTTCCAACCTCCACCACAGCCCCACATTCCTGCTGCACCAATTCAGCCAAACCCTGTCAGACGATGTGTCATTAAAGAGATTTTCCGTACGAAGGTGATGGCACCCACAAATGACGACGAGTGAGATATTCTGTGGCCTGAAGCCATAGAGTTGTTAAGGGCGCAATTGGTGCGAGGTTGATTGATACAGTGTGCGAGTGTAGCTAACGTTGTCAAAGGAAATGATTTGCTCTGTTATCAGCGAAAGCTTGGTCATACCGCAGTTTGTGGTGGCTCTCGACATCGAACTTCGTACTATGCAACAGCAAGGTCTTCTGTGGCCCAACTGGACGAACATCGTTAATGGCGACGTTCGTGCAGAACCTGAGCACCCATGGCTATATGGTCGTGCTGTGGTACCTTCCAATGTTGGTGCACCATCTGTGACTATGCCCAACCCTGCAGCAAGAACCGGCACCATGGGGGGTCACATGGAGAGCAAGACCACCATGCCAAGTCACGTGGAAAACACAAGCACCGTGTCCTCTCCGGAGGTCGGCACAAGCACATTGAAAGTGCCAATGGAACCGACCAGCAGAAAGGTCTGCCATCCCTCCACGATGCAGGAGACTGGAGAGCGAGCGAAACCCTCCCCTCACGAACTGGCCACGTCCTGGCCGATTGCTCTGGGTAGGCATCATTCCGTCAGTCGATCTGTTGAAGACCCAAATGACGAAACGGACAACTATCGCCCGGAAACACGTGCCTCAAAGAGGCAGAAAGGAAAGGGGAAGCAGAAAGCAATGGAAAAGAGCACCTCAAGTGATGACGATGAAGAGTCCTGATTCCGGCAAAGTCCTGATAGCGATGGGAGGGGATGAGAGCAGTCGACAATGCCTGAGAGTGAGGACGACAAGCATCGTAGGCGCAGTCAGCCAACTCGTAGGACAATGGGGACTTGATCTGGGTGATCCGCTAGTGGGACGGCTCGCTCTCAGCCTCGCCCAACTCCATCTGTAGCAACAGCGCTGAGCCATGCATCCGACTCTTGTACAACCTACATTCACTGAAACGTAGAGTGCGTCGTCAATCCTGGCCGTGTTTGCGTTACATGTAAACGCCTTAAGTTGCGATGCAACCATGCACACCAGCCAGGGACAGACAGCTATAAAAAACATCCACGCTCTCCATCAACTACTGAGGAAAGGTCATGAAGCCGATCACAAGCGAGGCAGACACCCGTTCCTTCTGATCCTTCCTCACCCACACCCACTCAAACAAGCGGGCCATCCAGGCCTGGACCACAAATGCGCACGTCGGCCCCTAAGGCACAGAATACACAAGCGAAGAAACCTCGGTTACCAACTGCTACAGCAACGATACATGTAAAAGCGCCAAACGTGCCCAAATCAAGTCAGTACCACGTACTCTCCTATTGATCACAGTCTAATTATTTCGACAAAGACTTTCAAGGGGTCGTGATATGGTCAAAGGGTAATGATCACATAGTCCCCACAGCGCAATCAGTTCCCATTGCACCCATGGGTGCCCGCCTTCCAGAACCAGGTTCCGACAAAGGTAGCAAAGGCCGGCGCATCACGCACGAAGAATTTCAAGGGTGGATTGACATCTGTTGCAACTTGGCAGAGCAAAACGTCGTCATGTGCAAGGATATCAGGACGTTGCAGGAACAGGTTACGCAGCAACAGGACTCTATGAAAACCTTTGCCTGGGTCATTGACAGGATGCATTGCAGCGGCGATTGCCTCATGAGGGTATCCACGGTGCGGTTTCCTTTCAATGGCCCAATGTCTTCTAGTAAACGGTGCCTCTCCGTGCATAATAGAACGCTGATCACCAAGTCAAGTAGCCATCATGGCGACACCTCTGACATCGACTCACCGATGGACTATATACTTCAAGGGAATAGGTCATCCTCAGAATCCTCAGCCGATCCAAATATTTCTTCCATCCCACAGTCACCACCGTCTCCCTTGCAAATTCATGAGCCAACCGCACAAGGCGATTGGCCCTTGATGCCACAAATGCTGAACAGCGCTGGTCCAGTGAACCATGCTAATCTATTGACACTGATGCGAGGCCATACGTGGGAACCAACCGCTTCACCGACTCCTCGGGCAAGACGCACATTGGAATACCTACAGATAGTGGAGGTCAACACGGAAGGAAACCGGGAGCGTACTTTGCGGGCCTCTAACACCTCACCGGACGACATGCCAGTAATCGGCGAATGTCTCACTTCAATGAAACCAAGAACCTCCAATGGGCCGGATATAGTCACTGCAGTGATGGCATTCCTTCAGGGGTATGGCAATGATGACTGTGACGAAGATGGAATGGATGGTATTGTCGTGGACAATTAACCTTGCTTTCTTGTACACTCCATGAACCGTAATATACACCAAATGCTGATAGAATCAAGTACAAGCTGTTCGCTGTGAAGATGGTCTACTCGTTATGTGACCGTTTGACTGATGGCCAACCGTCACTCAATGTCTTGCGCCTTTTCCTTGGTTTTATGTCGGGGAGCGCGTAGTCGGTGTCGGCAGGGACTGGGGCCCTTCTACTAGTAGAGCATCCGGAGCGTTGGGGGGTGTCGGCCTCTATGTGAGTGGTCAATATATAAGTTGTCCACAGAGCGTTAGAGAGCATACTGCTTGCATCAATCGGCATATTCATCGGAGTGGCAGGTCTATCAATGTCATGCTGACCTCTGTTGGAGTGATGCTGGTGCCATGGATGTTCATCAGCATTTGAATCTACATCCGGTTGGTTTGTGCTATCGAGCTCGCTGTGGCGCTTCAATGTGGGTTTAAGTGTGCGAGCCAACAACGCAATATCCCGATATGAAGGCAGGACATGTTTCACCGATGCCTCAGGAGATGGTGCATCATATATGATCGGAACCTCCTCTCCAATCAGTGGTGACATCACCCTCATCCTGCTTGATAGAACTGCAATCGGCAATCGGCAATCTCGATGTTGGCTTGACTCCACTGTCAATGTTCTATTGACACCCTTTCCCGTACTTGTGTGATTACCAGAATGACCAGAACCTTCAGACGGGCCTGGCATTGGGGCTCTGCAATGGCCTGAAGATTCGCCTTTGCATTGCCGTTTCCTGCTTCCACCTTCGTCCTGACCTTCCTCTACTTCAAGCCATCTTTTGCGCCCAATTCCCACCTGTGGCCAATCTTCATTTTTGGTCGGGGGAATTGCTCTACCTTTGCCCTTGTTCAATACTGCCATCACTAAGGCCATATCGGCACTGTCAACCACTCTACCTTTGCCCTTGTTGGACACCACCCTTACTAATGCCGTATCGCCAGGGTCGACCACTTTACCTTTGCCCTTGTTGGACACTGCTGTTACCAACGCCATATCGCCATCATTACAAGGAGGCTCTTGCCATTCCCGTGAATCACCAACACAGGCATCTAGTCCCCAGCAGTATTCCTCTTCTTCAAGGTCTTTTTCTGCTTCTCCTAGGTGAGCGTAGAGTTTAGTTAGCAACCGTCAGATTTCCAGAAGTTGTCATTGAACACGTGTATCACTTACGAACACAGTACTAACTTTGTCACCTGACTGCTGTAAATCCCTGACATCTCAGACATTGCTCTTTGGTCCAGGTGTATGCGATCGGTGGCATGTCCGCAAAGCTAGTTTTATCAGTACCTCTTCCCGGGTGGCCAAGGGATATTCGGATGCGCACAATGTGCCGTCAGCATCTATCCATGACTGAAATCGAAAAACATCGTGGGGATGCTCGACCTGCCTCCCCCTAATAAATTCCAGGAAGTGGGTAGCATCGGCCTTTAGCATATGGCTTGGATCGTCAGGGAAATCGAAGTCTGGTGGGATGTGAGCTTTAGCAAACATTTCTAGCTGGTGCCTGTGAAGTTTCTTGAATGGCGCTGTCGACTTTGGATTGCCGCATGCGATACCTTTAACCGAATGGTTAGTAGAGGAGACGACACAGCAGTTATATTTGGACTGATGATAATGAGTGGTCAGAAATCCGCGAACAAGCCCCTGAAGCTCAGAGAATTTGAGGCTAGCAAGGTTCGGAATCCATATGGTCCCATCGGCCTTCATTACCCGGGATGCTGGATCTTCCTTGCTCTTCGCCCACGTCTTGGTACACTTGTTTGGCAGACTACTGACCTTGTTCCCATCCTCACCATCCTGTTGTTGCATATTGAAGCATTGGGAAAAGAAGCAATCTAAGCTCCCAAGCATCTTCTCGCCATCCTCAAGGCTTGAGCCATTGGCTATGTCGCTGTTGAAGTCGTTGCTATGGCAGAGTCAGACCTTCAGTGATAATGATTGATAATCGGATAACTAACACGTGTGATAATATTCCACAGTCATCATCTTTAAACGCAGCAAAGATTATCAGTCGCATCCCCCCCTTTTTCCACATCTCCTCTGCAAACCTTTTCATGTACTGGATGGCCGCTTTCTTCGCGAACCTGAGTAACATATCAAACAGGATTATCACTTCTCCCAATATATCAGAGCTCACTTATTTCATGCTTTGTCACTCACACCAGTATTATTCCACTCAAGTGCTGTCTCTTCTGCCCTCGATCGCTCCTCATCCGTTAGTCCCCAAATAACCTCTGACAAGGCCAGTTGCCAATACCTGACCATTGCCGCAGACCCCAGCTCAGCTCCATACCTTTGCCAAATTAGTTCAATGATATCCGCCTAATGAGTCTCTCTAATGACCGATCATGCGGTCCACTTGAATCCAAGATTCATTTATTATGCGGCACGTATGTCTGCGATAAAACTCACATTGGCATGGTGTTCCCATTCTACTTTGTCAATGCCATGATTGACCTCAAGGATTCTCATCTGCTGCAGGATTTTGGACCATATTTCCTTTCTCCCAACCCCCTTTGTGGCCTTCCATCCTGGCCGCCGCTCCTGTAACACTTCAATGGCCTCAGGAATAAGTATCCGTGACCAACTGAAGACCCCGTTCTGTGCATTACTGGTAGATGCTGATGGCCCTTCATTGCGGCTGTGTGGTGTCTAATTCTGATGTAAATCACAGTTCCGACGAAGGAAGTAATTACCCACCTCTATGCCCTCATCATCCTTGGTTTCGGTATGATCTCCATCACTTTCGGACCCCTCAAACTCAGTGTTCTGGTATTCGCTACCTCCGAAAACAGTCTACAGGTCATCAGGACCATCGTCATCAGGGCCTTCAGAAAGGGAGTGTTGGCTATTGGTCATGGTGGGCTTTGGGAGGTCAACAGGCCTTTGGTGAATGTCTTACCATTCCTTGTACCTTTTGAACCTGAGTTAACCAAGCCAAATTGGTCACCTTACGATCATATTCCCGCAGCGCTGCCAACCCAACGGGATGTCAAAATGTTGCTTCGAGCCACTCCAAAGTGCACTGTTCGCCTCCCTTCCAAGCCAATCGGTACATTGTTTCATGGGCTGCCAGATACTTCATGCAGTGTCCATTAACTATGCGAGTGCTTCTAATCACTATGCCAGTTTAGTTGCAGTGTGTGATTGTGTGCCAGATGTGCACCCATTTGCAGATGGACGTAGGGGGGCATCGTTGTGATACCTCTCCAATTAAGGTCGGTGCACTCAGACATGGCTTGCAGTTGCTATCCGGTTGCAATCATGCCGAAGAATCACAACAAAAGAAAGATCACTCTTGGGAAGGTCACTGATTCAAAGTGGGCCATGAAAGAAACAATCGGACAATCGAATACACATTTGATTGGGATAAAGCAAAATTGGACACCTGGGAAAGTCACTACAGGGACCTCCCTTCCGAGCCAATCAGCATATTGTTTTTGGGCTGCCGGATAACTTAATATGGTGTCCATTAACTATGCAAGTGCTTTCAAAGACTATGCCCGTTTGGTTGCAATGTGTGACTGTGTGCCCAATATGCACACATTTGCAGACAGACCTAGGGGGCCATCGTTTTGATAGCTGTCACATTGGGGTTGGTGCACTCAGACATTGCTTGCAGTTGCTATCCAGTTGCAATCATGCCGAAGAATCACAACAAAAGAAAGATCAGTCTTGGGAAGGTCACTCATTCAATGTGGGTCATGAAAGAAACGATCAGACAATCGCATACACGTTTGATTTGGATAAAGCAAAATTGGACACCTGGGAAAGTTACTCCAGGGAGGTCAACCGAGGTATTGCCAGCAAAGCCGGCCAAATCAACATTTCATTATCAATCTCTACACGATAGTGATCTAATTGATGATGCATGGTCTGACATGGAGGAATCAAGACCTTTCCATGTCCATTCAAAACATGTGCACTATATTATTCTTTGCGGGTATTGATCGCTTTGATGAACTCCGGGACAATGGGATCTCAGACATCTAACGATTACCTGCGTAGGTGGATGAATCACAAGGAGGACTTTCTTAAAGCCTTGCTCGACTTGGAAGCATCTCCAGACCCTCAGAAATGTTCAATGTGTGGTAGGGACAGTTCCTACCGATGTGAAGATTGCTTCAACCAGCCATTGTTCTGTACCTCATGTGTTCGGAGTCAACATACCCACCTTCCATTCCACAGACTCACACAGTGCACTGGAAGCTTTTTCAAGGATTCCTCTTTGAATCTTGTAGGTCGCTATTTCAGCTCAGGATAGTTTTTACCTTGGTGTTGATGTCTGTCAGGCGGGCTTTCAGCTCTATCTCGGACACAATGGTGAGTGTTGCAATGCATTTACCAATGTTAGCAACGATTCCATACACCGATCAGGCCTCCCACCAAGCCCAATTGATGGCGACTGGGAGGACATGGATGTGGACTTTACACCACCGCATTTGCAAGCTCCAAAGACAGCTGATTGCATGGCTGTAGTTGATATCACCGGCATTCATTTCATTCATGTTAAGTATTGCGAATGCATAGGGGCACTACCCAAACACTCTCAGCTTTTGCACAGCAAGCCTTTCCCTGCTTCCATCCAGCAACCAAAAACTGTCTTCACCTTCGCTGTTCTTGATGATTTCCTTCGGAATAATTTGGAATGTGGAACTTTGGGGCTAAACTACTTCAGCAAGCTCAGGCAGCTCACATCCGGAGTATTTCCCCATTTGGTGCCAGTACTCTCTTGATGTTTATTACACAGATTAATGCTCACACAATAAGCTCAGGACAGATATCAAGAGCTACTTCATGTGGCCCGAACATGGAGACTTCTCAAGCTGATGAAATGGAATGGCTTCGGACACAATGCCAGAAATCCTCAGAGTGGTGATTTAGCTTTGTTTTGTCCCACCTGTCCTCAGCCTGGTGTGAACTGTCAGCCAACCAATGAAGATGCCACAAGGTCAGTAACAAATCCGATCACCTAATCACTAGTGATTTATGCTTAACAGTTGGAAATATGCCCGTCCATATGTGATGGATGGAAACTTCAAAGTGGAGCATATGCATGAAAGGCAGCCTGATGATCAAGTGTGGTTAATGAATGGGCTGGGATACATGGGATCCAGACCAGAATATCATGCATACTTGAAAGCTACGCCACACAAATTGGAGGTTTGTTTCCCGACCGATCAGCAAAAGCATGATTACTCATCGGCTATAGCAATCGGGCTGCAATAATCACCGAGCCGTTTTACAAGCGAATGCTAGCCGAGCGAACCTTGATGCTACCGGCATTGGTGCAACAGCATGCGCAAGACACGGCTGCTTTGTTCCACATTTGGTTGTTGATTTCCAGAAAGGCGAAGGAGCCTTCTCTCACACTGAATCAACACTCTCATTCCACCACTAGTCAGTTGAACATGGATTACTCACTTGCGAATGCAACTCAATACAAAATGGACCGTATTTCAAAAGTTATTTGCTTTTATGATATTAGTTACTCATACATGAAACACCTTCGTGAAAGGATATGAAAGAGCAACTCACTGTCAATGCGGCCAGACCTCGAAGTAGTTCCTGGAATAGGTATCTGGCATGTGCATGGATACCAGCCAGAGTGCTACCAATGGTATGCACCACTATTTATTCCTTGATCTGGATGGGTCGATGGCGAGATTATTGAGACTCTGTGGTCGGGTCTCAACATAGTGTCTGGATCGGCTTGTGGCATGTCGTCCCCTCACCCCCAGGAGCTACTCAACTTCCAGATGAATGACTCTAACTTTATGAAGATGATTAGGATGACCCTATCCTTGTCACATAAACTCAAAGCCACTCAGAAATTGTCAGCATTGGCATCGTCAGCATTCAATGATTTGGATTCCACTGTAAATACTGAGCAGCGAGAGAGGTGGCTCGCAATGGAGATGATTGCACAGGAACACTGTGTTACAGACCCATCTGCTATGGATATCTTTGATGTACAGTTTGAAAAGGGTGTGCCATGTTCCTTACCGATTGTCATGTCCATCCATACTCATCAACCACACAGCACCTACCATCCAAGCTATGGAAATGGAATTGTTGACTGCAAAGGGTCCATCAGATTCCTTCCATGGGTGATTGGCTACCTGGATTGTGTTACGATACGCGTCCTGTCGTTCCCTTCTCCTTCGTTCGTCCAACAGGGAACAGTAGACGTAGAGGATCACAAGCAAGGCTTGGTACAGGTAGTCCAGTTCTGCGGTGGTCTCGCTGGGAGAACCTATCTTCACAGCGGAGGGAGATGAGAACGCAGGTAGATTGCGTAGATCAAACTAAAGTACATGGCGCAGGTCTAGGGTATTTATACGTAACTGGGATAGGGGGAAGACGCTATCATAACAAGAGATATGATAGTGGGAGTATGGTGGCGTCCGTGAGAGTGAAACCAGACAAGCGTGAGATGGGTATCCCACGCTGATGGGAAAGTAAACGATCTGAAGGGAAAGATCTATACTGAGTCCGTATGGCGGTGTACAGGATATAAGAGACGAGAAAGGAAATGGTGACGCGGACCTTGTACTCGAAGGCGGTGAAGCAAGGCGAAGCAATCCAGGTATCGATGGAGTCAGTCGACTGACTGCTCCGTAGCGAACGTACTGTCCACATCTTCCCAAGGGAAGTTGCCCCCCGGGAGTATCGTTCCATCACAGAACAATACATAGCCCTCGTAGGTCCCTTCCTCGATGGCCTGCTTGATGGCAGCATCGAGTTCAGTAGCATGGGCTAGGGAATCGTCCCAAACCGTAACAGATTGCCTGGGGAATAAAGATCGAAGAGGCACAGATAGTCCTGACACGTGAGAGGAGGAAGGTAGGGCAGAATGCTACTGAACTTCAGAAGGTTTCCTTGGCTCAGCGAACTGATCGCTTGAATATGGAAATCACTAAGTTCAAGATAGATGCTACAGCATTTCTCGGTGACGATGAAGCTAGCGAAGGACAGTCAAATGATAGCGATGGCTCTATGGATCACCTGAGCGACGATGATTGGGATGAGGCAAACCGGGTTCCAATTGATCTGACTCTCCTACCTCTCCCCTCGACTCTCGGGTATGCCAAGTGCCTCCAGATCGGTGCCGATCATCTTGTCCACGAAGAGATTATTCTACGTACCGGTCAGGCAAATGATGCCCTTCATGAAGTCCGCCTTGCACTAGCAAGTAAGGCAGTGCTATTCAGAACTGAGGTACGCCACGCGGAAAGCCATGCAAAGACGACTAGAGCATGGAGCAGGATCCATGCAGTAGATGAAACCATCCGAAAACACGCTAAGATATATAGAAAATGCCGATCGGCAATGGTCAGTCTAAATGCCGATGAAGCGACGCTTGAGCGATATCAACCTCTCGAGGACAACGAGCTAAAGGTTTCCACCGCATCTGGTAGCCTTGATGTCAGAGGGCATCGCAGCAATCGCTTAGCCTGGTTTTGGTCTTTGGATGTACCTAACGATACTGGTCAAAGCGACTGGATGTCCGAGTGTGAGTGGGGCTTCATTTCCGAGGACCGAAGAAGTCTGATTGAGCGCTGTCGGACAGTTTATAGGGTCCATTGGCTTAGAGCGAAGGCCATCAAAACTCGATGGGAAGAGGAGATCACATTACTGGTCTCGGAGTTCGTATGGACAGCGGACTTCTTCAATTGGAAGGCCGAGGAGTGGAAACGTCTCGCTGTTTTCTGTGGTCAAACGCGCTCGGATGGTGCAGCCTGCTATGCAACAAGACAGAGTACAATTTATGGAAGGCTACGGGATCAATGTCAGGGTACATGGCAAAGTCTGCAAGCTTCCACAAGTATGTTGGTGGACAGTAAAAGCTAATATCGAGTGCCGATGTTTTACAATTTACCATGCTGCCTCTATTTCAATTCCAGGTTTTATGGTACCATTCGGAGCATCGGTGATCTTCACAATATTGATGTATTTGCTTTTCATTCTGCGAGCCGATGTATATACGCAATACGACATGTGACACTGATGACATCAGCACAATGCGCTTCGGTGGCCGACAAAACGCGGTTGCATTCGACGTGTGGTACTTTGCTCTGCACCATACTCCTTCTTTTTACCATGGACGGGGACCACAATTCGGCCGTTTTGCATCCAACCATCTCGCAATCCATGTGGCATATGGCACTGTATTATGCTTCGGCAAGGGTGGAAGCCGCTGCCTTCACTCTCCGAGAACTGCCGAGCAATGAGTGGGTTGAGAACTGGAATCTCTGTCTTCAAGTCGATATGGTATGTTCCATTAACTCGATAACATTGTGCTACTGATTCGACGTTGTATTTACAGAGCAATATCTTCCGTCTACTTGGCTGCTACGCTACTCGGCAAACGGCACCTCCTCCTTTACCAAATTGTTTGGCCGCCATCGGAAACCATGGCCTGACGGCCCGCGGGCTCAGGGCCGCTTTACGACGAATTCCCGAGGACCAACCAACCGTCCTCGATGATATCCGAGACCTGCTTCCGAATTGGCTACCACCTACCGGCACCCGAACATTCGGACTAAAGGATCCATGGTGGTGTGAAGAGATAGCTAATTACGAACAGCGGCGAGGTGGAAATGACTCGGTAAAGGAACTATGTCAAGAGGCCGATGGTTTCTTTCAGGTACGTATATTTTCCACGTCGTTTAGGACACTGGAATGAAGTAGTGCGCATCGGACAAACAGGGACTGTGGCCAATCGATGCAGAGATATCACCATTGGATGTGTTTCGCAACGCCGAGTGATTATCGGAAAGGGAGCTTCTACTTGGTGAACTCCAGTCCGTTCATGTACAGCTCAATGCAGTAACCATTGAGATGGACGAAACATGGAAAACATTCGAAGGATTGCGAAATTTACGTCGGTAGATGCGGATTTTTGCTACAGTGAATGCTAGATGCCACTTCCATATATCAACTATTTGTATCCTGGAACCTTGTTCAACTCCATGTGTTGACATCGGACGACATTGACATGTTTGTGAACATCGTCCTTCATAAACAGCGAAATGACTGCACGATTCCCCTTCACATACCCAACACCATGAGGAATCATCTGACAGGACATCGCGAGGAGCGTTCCAGGATTATACCGGACACGGACCCCGAGCGTTGGAAGTACAAGATCGACCTCTTCATAGTCACCGACGGTCAGTAAAAGGTCCATCCACTGTGGTCGGCCATTGACATCCAGATGGATCGGGCATGCCCTATTCGCCATAATAGAGGTGACACTGTATACAGATGGCCAAGACCGAAGTGCAGCAAGGAGGTCGTTATCCT
>JBBPTU010000553.1:0-21629 GCA_038094295.1 Tylopilus aff. beelii | reverse complement strand
GATAGGCTCGTACTTGTGCCGAGGATCCCACAAATGAACATTTTACATCAGGGCACATTGCCAGATGTAGCCGTACGTTCACACGCCGTTACCAATATAACGGTATGGCCTATCGTCTTTGCCCCCAGTGAAGCTCTTCAAGGGTTTCCTCTCTCTCTACAACCCAGCTTAACGGTCAAGAGAGATGTTCACGTTCATGTCATGCCTTTTCCTATTCTTTACTTTACTTTCTCCCGTTCTGGCCGTGCCCCTGACCCCGAGGGACGTCGTTGACCCGCCTATCACTAGTCCAACAGCTGGTACCGTTTGGTACGTCGGACAAACCGAGACCGTGACCTGGTGCGTTATTCTTCTCTTTTTGACCTTCCAAGCATATTCATACTTTGTAGGAAAACTACCGGCTTACCGGTGAACCAAACCAACCCAGTTGGTAGACTCGTCCTTGGCTATTTGTCCAACAATAGCGAGAACCTCATGCTGGGTAAGCATCCTACTTAGAGTAGCCGAGGGCATCGTATGCTCCAGTTGCAGCACGAAAGTACTGGAAACAATGGCACCTACTGATGATCTACCTAGATTCACCTCTTGCTACTGGCCTCAACTATTCCGTCGGGCAAGCTCAGATCACGGTACCTGATGTACCTACTCGTGATGACTACATCATTGTTTGTAAGTGGTTGTCGTGCTACGCATGATATGCTGTGCTTAATGCTCGTTACAGTGTTTGGCGACTCTGGTAACGCAAGTCCACAGTTTACGATTATTAACGATGCATCGTCCTCGGTGCCCCCATCCCCTTCGATTACCCCAGCCGGTTCTACTCCTGTTTCGGACTCTTCCTCAGTGAACTGGAACCCTACTGCCTCTGGCGGTCCTCCCTTGAATCCTCGACCTACGTCCCCGACGGCACCCACGACACCAGGGGGCCAGACAACCTCTCGTACGTCTGGCACGGTTGCAGCGACGAGCTCGTCTACGCCACCTTCAACGCTGACTGGTACTGCCTGGCGGAAACATGTCCCAAGTCTAGGGACATCTTTTAGTGTGGCATTCGCCGTTGTCTACTTCGCCCTTTCATGAACTTCGACTTTGATCTTTGGATTAAGAGCATACTAATCCTCGTTTATGTAAACTGACATTTTTTCTTGTGGATGATCTGTTGGTTCCATCCTCATTAACCCTTACTTTGTACGAATTTTACGACTATGGTGGGTTCTCTCGCGACCAGGACTAACTGCATTGCGTTTTGGCACACTCACTTGTATATGACCCCACATTTTGATTGTAACGATACACGGATTTGAGGCTCATGCGTCTGCGGAGAGCATCATTTGAAGAATAGCGCGAATAGCGAATCACCAAAGGGTACGCGCTCTTATTGATCTACGAAACCTCAAGGTGCTTACTCTGGGTATCGTGGGAAATATTTACTGATTGTTAAAAATGTCGGAGTCACGACGGCCCTTGAAGTTTAGAGTTGCCTCCCGTTCTGGAACTGCGATACGTCTCATGCATTCTTGGCGCGAAGGCACTCAACCTAAGAGCTGGAGCCTGCATCACATAGACCCATTGACAAGTCTGAAATTAGCCCACAATGTGGCGTTCTTTATCCCTTGTTGACAAGAAAATGGAATGCACAACCCGAGGTGCCTCGGGAAAAGAATAGTTTCGCTCAAGGCAAAGCAAAATTCATCGGTAGTTGAGGGCAACCAACGTGCTAAGGCGACAATCGCCTCCCATCGACAAAGACGAACGTGCCTACTTTGAACGCCCATGCATATCGGATCCCACAGTGTCAAGCAGTGGATCCTTAATTTTTACAAGATCGAACTGGGGTGTGAACGAACGTTGGTATGGATGGTGCTTCGTCGAGTCACCCAAGAAATCAGGGTGCGAAGCCCTCGAATCAGGCGCAATGTGGAACACAAAAGTATCAAAAAGACTCAGGCAGAGCCCCCTTGTTGACTTCTGGGTTAGGACTAGTCGGAACCAAAGCCCTTAACCAATAGGGAGGACCAACGTGGCCGTGGTGCAGCCAAGACGCGCAGTGGCGGATACGAGCTTGGCTAAATTGATATTCTGGAAAGGTAGGATGGCTTGAGGTCTATATCCCAGTCTTCTAACCCATTTTAGAAGGTAGGAGTACAAACCAATGTAGAAAAAGATATACGGATCCGAGTTAAATAGTGCTGGCGTTCCCTCCCGTGCCGCTCTTCGCGTTCATCTCGCTCTTGTAATGATCGTACTTAAACCCACTAGGACCGCGGGTGGGCAGAAGACGAACCCAGGTTGTGCTGCACGACAGAAATACCAAACTCACCTTCGTAAATGAAGGCATCGGTCATAGAAAGGTGGATATAAAAATTTTCCTGTGGTACCACAGAAACCGTTGCTTCGGATTATTTGATGGTTCATATAGAGTGCATCACGGTCCGATGGAGGCGCAGCCCCTTACTCATCATATGAATGACGAGAGTGTTGAAGCGAGCAAAGTAGAGCGGGTCAGGGCAGTATGCGAAGCACGACGGAGTGTCGATGACATGATCGTTCATGCTTTCCGTGCGTGTTGTGGCTTGACAGGACCTTCGACATCGTCGTCTTAGCGAGATATAATCACCGCGGATTCATTCCTCATTCGATCAGCGGACGAACACTACTCAGTCCCGTTTTCAACTTGGAGTCATCCCCGTCTCGGAGTTAGCCGCGAACACCCAAGCCAACCGTTATTGCCTCTCATGGCATCTCCTCTCTGGCATGCGTGTGACTTGGCTTGGAGTATTACTAGAAGCTGGGAAAAGTGATCCAAGCGTCCGGTCTGCAAATGAACACCTGTTTTCTCTTACTCAAGTACCCCTGAGTTTTCCCATCGCGCTCGACTGTTGCGAGAATAAGAAGAATAATTATAACGAGCTTAGCCGAGGGTGTACTGCCAGTGCAAAGCTTTGATGACCGTAAGGTCCGTAACTAGTCTGAGTCAATGCCCGATGTGCCTCTGGAGACAACGCGCAAATAGAAGGTCCAATCTTGTTTGGACATACAACGGGCGGTACATAACGTATCACAGCGGAAACTATCGAAGTGAACTGATGTTACCCACCCGAACAATTGAAGAGATGAAAATACCAATGGTGTCAAGACTTCGAATAGGAATCCAAACTAACTTGAATTGGCAAGAGAAACCAGTAAACAAGTATCGTAAGAAGGGCGTCTCTAAGATACATTCTAATCCCGTCTAATAATCGTTATTCGCATCAAGGCTACAAGCTGAAGCTTCCCCGAAGCCTTATTCCTTTGAACAGCTGAAAGCGCAAAAAAAACACGGCCTGAATAATACACTACCGAACTGTTTCGACTCGCAAGCGCGTCCTGGTGACGGACTTTACGAATCTTCTATCCATTGTTCGGGAGGTCCCCAGGACCTCGAAGAGGGTATTGCACGCGAAACGGCGCGCTTAGGACCATCCCCAGCTGATAGATAGCACGCCCTGGCCGAGGGAGGCAAATTGCTTAAATAGTGCTTGTGACATATCTTTGACAGTCATGAGTAACTGAATCGGTAGAAAAGTAGATGGTGTCGACATACCTAGATCATTCGGCCCACAACCCTCACATGCGTCACCCACTGTGCCCCATCCTTGTACTCCGTTCGATTCGATCCAAACTGACTGAAGAACGACATGAGTCGCTGACAATATCGAGGGGGAAGAAACTCTTACTTTGCCACACATTCCAGTGTTAAATATCTGAACCGAAAGCGCGACGATCGTTTCACCGTCGTTGTTCCAGGTACCACATGCACTCTCGTTGGTGCCATCATAGTACCATGTTCCCTGAGTGGACGACGCTTAGTACAAGCAGGCCAGAAAGAGTCAAGCGGGTGAACGTACCCTGCCAGAACCTTGCCGTTTGCCGAGGACCCGGTCTGATGGTAATGGCGCAGCCAGTACCGAGAGTAAAATGCTCAACGCAATGAAGAGGATGGAAAATGGATGCATTGCGGAGGGAGAGCAAACTTGAAGGACTAGGACTTAACGCTGAAAGGCGGGCGGGAGTATGGCAAGCTCGGTCCTCTATACATCTGTCCGGGTGCCTTTTATACCCAGGAAGCAGCTTTACCTCACCATGGGTGGCATAACCCATTGCGGTGCTGAGGGAGATCGACCGGAAGGGGATCATGCGTACCCACATAGCGAACGAGGGTCGATTACCTTCGGCGGGCCTCAGCCGAGAAATGACCTCGGACGTCAGGTTTCCATTGATGAAGCTGATTCCGGGGGGCTAGAGGGCTGGTAGTACGGAAGTCCCACGATGACGGAATTTCTGCACAGCAAGAGACCAAGCCCATGCGGAATTCGCGCGTTCGGAACACAGTCGCAAACCAACCTCACAGGCTAGTCAGCCGACGGCCCGTCTGCTCGCGATGGGCCCCTCGCAGAGAGTAATATTGTTGCCTGGTTTTCATTAGCGGCCCAGGTACAAGGGGCTCACCGTCTCCACAGTGTGTTATAACCGCATCAGAACATCGCCGCAATACTCGCACGACTCGAGCCCACTTGCTAGTCGATTGCCGTTCCTACCACCTGGTTGTTACGTTGAAAATTTTTGGAAGGCCGATGTGACATTTGCCGCCACGTCGGGGTCAACCTCATGTTATCAGGATCGTATAGCTTGAAGGGCCCGGATCAATGTGCGTGAAGGACGTTCGGCCGTGATCGCCCTCTTGCTTTCGCCGCGTGGACGTGTCCATCGGCCGAGTTCGCGGCTCACACGCGTTGCAATGTCGTCCGGAGGTCACGAGGATAACTTTGCAACAGGGGGGCATGCCTACTGAAGGCATCGACAGGCCGTACGTGTGATGGCGCGGCTGCGCCCGTAACGCCGCGGGATGGAGGCAGTGTACCACCCCTACTCTCGCTAAACGTACTGCACAGACTCGGAAGTGTCGCAAGTGTCACAGCTATGACTTTTTCCATCAAGTGCATACTTCGTCCACTGACAGGGTCATCCTTGTATTCCACCCGAGAACTGCGGAGTTGGGACATTAAGCGGCGAGCAGGACTTTCGTTGCCGTTCTTTACAGCCTCCTTCACTCCGCGCCGTGAGCGCGTTTTTTACCTGTTGCGAGGTCGAGAACGTAAGTCCCCACAATAATTAAAGTTTTACTTCATCGCGTCCTCGCGACTGCGACGCGGGAGTAAAGGTTTTGACCACTTTTGAATATACTACGGTCCGGACTTCATTAAGTGCGGAATAACTTGATCACCGCTCTTGCTATACCTCTCGGCAAACAGAACCTGCAGGCGCAACCTCATGGGAACACTCCTCCGAAGAGAAGTCACACGACACTCATATTCGAGCCAGGGTGGATACCACAATCAAAAACCACGATGATACTGGCGCAGCAGTGGAGCATAGAACCAGCGGGCAGCAACTTCAGTCCCCGTGCTCCAAACATCTCGTGGTACGGAGATAACATGAAACGGGTGAGATGCTGCGGAATCGCATTCGAATCAGCGCCCATATTCCGAATGCGATAACTCGATGAAACCTACGTCGTCATTCGAATTCATTCATCGTCGGTGTCAGAGTTTGAGAGTCTGTTTTAAGTGACTCGAAGGTTAGAACCGTGATGCATTGGATACAACGGCTGTAAAGTGCTGCTGGCACACGTGATTAGGGTCATATGGACAACTTCGCTCAGCGAAGTTCAAGTTCAAGCCACCGCAGCCTGAAATCATCTACCAAGTATCTACTACACACATATACGTAGAGTCAAGGTGCTGCCTCACCAAAAGAATAAGGAATGCATGACGCCGAGAGCTACGGTCGAAGCCTCCCGGTAAAACGTGTTTCTCGGTCATTACATCCGGAAGTTGAACACCTCACAGGACCAAGTAGACCGCATCGCCGGTCTTTTCGACGCTCATCTCGGGCTTATCAGCGACGTATGTGACTCGCACGTGGAAGAATATTGTGCGACGTTTAGCGCATCCTCTTCTAGATCCATGACATTTACCGAGATCGGGCCGTGCTGGAACGTGAATATGCGACAAAGCTTCAACTTCTGGTAAAGAAGGCAACGGAGAGAAGAAACAAAACTGCCACCTCAGTTGTTGCCGGAGACAATCCCACGAAGCCATGCTCTGACAGCACCATCCAACAGAAGTTGGTGCTATCTTATTGCCTCGTTCCAGTGACACGCTTCTCAGACAATGGCTTTTGTTCAGTACACTCCTCAATGCTTACGCCCAAATTATCGCGTCGATGTCGAAAATCGCCCAGGATCATGTGCAGCTCGCCGACACAATCATTTCGCAAGTCACGGAACCGCTTAAAGCATTGGAACGTCGAAATGAAGGCTTTAAGAGAAAGGTCCGTGCCGCTCGTGTTACCTCATTGGATACCACCAGGTTCACGTGCTTCGCAGCAATCGCAGTTTTACCAAAAGTTGCTATCGGAACGTGAGCGCTTTTATCAGGATCGGCTAAAAGTCCGTATTTTCAGTCCCTCCCACGAGGAGTGCACTGACGTTTGGTGGCGTAGAATAAGCAGAAGGAATGTGTTCACGAAGTGACTTGTCCGCGGAGTTATTGACGTTTCCCAGTATGACAGCGACTGTGTAGAGGTCGATGCATACCGTCAGAAGCAGGTATGTCGGTCCCAAATGTTGTTTACTGCGATTTTGAGAGAGTCGCACGCAGGGCCTGGCTCAGCAAGATCGGCACGCAGACCGTGCGGCGAGGCAATATGAACAGCACCGAGATGAAATGCATACTAGCAAGAAGTAAGTAAGTTTATCCATACGTCAAGATCGTGGACTCATACCCTCCAGCGTGTATCTTATTTCTATCGCAGTTGCCAACAAAGTAAAGGATAAGTTTTATACCGATGACTTACCCAATCTTGAGGACGTGCGTTAAGTCACCTTTTCTTTTTCGCCGATCGGCAAATTCATCGTTCACGAATCTCGATCCTAGAGTTTCCGTAAGTGACAGGCTTTTCTATTTTCAAACACTCAGGGGCGATGACTTCAGAGGAGCTGCAGACGCGGCTTGTGAAGAACTGTACAGATGTCCTGCTTCAGGCACAAGCAATACAAGTATCACATCACGAAGTGCTGAAGGACCGCATCGCCTCCGTGACAGCTGCACTTGACGAAATCCAACCTCACAAGGATCAGGATCTTTTTGTCGATCTTAATGTCAGACCATTTACTTTACCTAATAACTGGAAGTTTGAACCATGCACAACCCATTATGATACTGTGAGTAATCCATAGATTGTCAGTTGTATTGGGGTCTTATGTTCTTCCAGGATGCAATTAGTCTTGAACCTTCTCCCAAGGTATTTATCCAGAACAAGCTTGCTCGTTCGCGAACAAAGCTACGCGAACTAGAATCAGTTCTTGGTGCAAAGGGTAGGGGATATATTTTTGTGGTGGAAGACCTGGCTTACACTGGGGCAGGTGGCGAGGTGGAAAAGTATACTAATCTAATTGCCGCATATTCCTCAAATAGCAAGCTCGGGGACATTGACGATGCCGTGAATGTGAGCTTTGTCACTAGTAGTATGTATTCGGAAGAACATATTTTCTGCAGGGTTATCTGGACACCCAGCATCAAGTAACATTCTTCGCAACTTCTGAGCTGGTCCTCCGCACAGAAATAGACACTATCGTGGCAGCACTTGGAAGTGAGTTGAGTTGATGCCTTATCTACCCGGTCTGATGAGATTATCTTTAGATGATGAAGGTGGCTCACATCCACATGACTTCAAAAGCTCATCGTTCTCCATCCCTACTACGTGTGGTTACTGCAAGGTATGATGCATTCAGTAAAGTGTATCATTCAGAGCACTAATGCGTCATAGACCTCAATCTGGGGACTGAGCAAACTCGGAAAAACTTGCAAGGCGTGTGGGCTCTCAGTACACACAAAGTGTGAATTGAGGGTAAGAGAAATTAATCTTGAATATTCGCTTTTATGTGGATAGTCGGCAGGTACCTGCTGAATGTACTGGCATCCGTGGTGATTTCAAGGTCGGAGAGACCCCGTCAAGGACATCGTCAACTATATCACGTAAAGGAAAAGGGAACGAAGGCCCCCTAGTGGCATCTTCTGGAAGACCTAGTTCCCAACTGTCCACAGCTGATAGCGTCGCGGAAACTCCAACGCCGTCCTCGTTCGTGCAGGTCGACGCGCCGCATGCTTATCCATCCGCCCGGGTCGCCTTTGACTTCTCAGCATCCTCGCCCTATGAGTTGAGTGTTTCCGGCAAGTATCTTTTCGCATCAACCTGCACCTACTTATGAAAACGCGGTTTTGATACGTTTTGTAGAGGGTGTGACCGTTCATGTGGTAGAGGAAGATGACGGTTCAGGCTGGGTCAAAGTGGCGGATAATCAGGGTGGGAAAGGGCTAGTCCCAGCTTCCTATCTTGAGATCGACGACATAAAGTCGCGTGAGCTCTCTGAGGGACCCAAGCGACCACGAGCTTCTGGGAAATTCGGTGGGTAGTCCGCTATACGGCCTGACTAACTGACGAGCGAGATGGTGTACTAGTGCGAGCGGTATACGATTACGAAGCCCAGGGCCCTGACGAGCTTAGCATCAAGGAAGGAGAGACGATTGAACTTTTTGGGGAATATAGTGGACAAAATCGCGCGGATGGATGGTGGGAAGGTGAGAAAATGCGTCCTTCATTTAAATGATGATTGACCGATTGCGATTTTAGGGTACTCGAATGACGGAAGAAAGGGCATATTCCCCAGCAATTATGTATGTCCCCTCTTCGCAGACTAACAGCTTCCATTTTATTGAATACGGGTGCGGCAGGTTGAGCTAGCATGATTTTTTTCAAATAATTTTCGACCGCAAGGTCTGGACTGGGTCTATGGGTCAACGTTTGTTGCGTATGTAAGATTCCTTCCACATACTCACCATGAAGTATGTCGCATGAGCCCACGATTCTAGGCAACATGCCGCAGGTTTCTTCTCGTAAGTGGCGCGGAAGTGCATGATGGTACCGATTCTTTGGCTCGGTGACAGCACCGACACTCTTGAAAGAGGGCAACATTGCCGTTGAGCATATGATTACTCCAGGTGAATATATTGCGTCACAGGTTTAGCCGAACGTTCGGTTGTATCCTGTTATCTTGATGGTCTGGGCAGGACCCGTCTCTATTTCATCGACGATCGCCACTAGTATTGATGAATAGCCCCGATGACCCTTGGAAAGACTTCTTCGTGCTCCTTAACCATTTCAGTTGGTTATGGCCTCTCTGAGCTGTTTGCCGGTAGGCGAATTCGCCGTTATTCCAGGAACGAACCCGAGGAACGATGTCGTACGATAATGGTACCACGCGACGTGGTACTGGTGGACGCGATGAGAGCCAGCAAGACAAATATAGTGCACCATCACAATTACTAACAACGAGAAAGGATACACTGACTCGACGAGTTTCGACAGGAAGTCTTCCGTTCTTATTGCAAGAGACGGGATTTAACCAGAATCCGGGGTCTCGAGCCGGACCACGCCAGTGCGAACAACATTTGGTCCGTACAGCCTATGCACTCGCTACGAGCTATGTGTCCCCTCGAAATGTCTAGTTACCGTTGAATGGGGTTTAAAGGTTGCCCGTTTTCTCAGCCGCTGTCGTACAACTGAATTGATTGCTTTCGATAGTTATTAAATATCAAGGCGTGCGCACCACGCCGTTCGTCAAGTGCATGAAAAGCGGCCTTCTATTGACAACTGTTGACCGGACTAATGAATGTATATGTGTTGATCGATGAGTTCGCTCTCAACAGCCGGATTAGCACGGCCCGCTCTCCGCACCCCTGTGCTCCTTCTCCATCTCTCGAGCTCCCTAGCAGAGACATCTCCAGCAGAGCCTCCACTCGTCAACAATTTGAAAGAATAAGCTGATGTTACCACATACTGAAGGGTCGCAAGCCACGAACCACGGCCACTCTCACCAGCCCCACTTCAACGCGGCGCCCCCTTTCAACGATCGTACCATTGATAGAAATATTTCGAATTCTCTCCACCACGGACGGGCCACCACTCAAAATTTTTCACAGTCCGAACGCGGTCTCTAAGAAGGGGTGTCCAGTGGCAGGAACGTGCCGTGAGTCCCCTTTTCCGGATGACGGCTTCATCGAGGCTTTGTCCTGTGGGAGTTTCTTCGCCAGGTTATGTGCGTCCTCGCACGCATCTTTGCGTATGTTCCGCATATTTTCGAATTCCCCGCTCGGCGTAGTCAGCTAGGCATCGACCTGCTAGTCAGTCGGTCAGTACTTCGGGGAAGGGGCTGCAGCGGCACTACAAACCGGGTGTGAGGGTATTCCTCCGCAGGATCTTCGAGGCCATCCAGGGGTGGAAGGTTCATTACTGCACCATTCCGTTCGATCTCTCACCGCGGTCGATTCCAACATGGAGAGCCACGCTTGGACCAGACGGAGCTGAGGAAGTGCACGAGACCTATTCGTGCTTCCCAGGTATAAAAGTCTGTCCTTGGAACGGTGAGCGACACGTTCAAACTACCCACCCACTCTTCTATCCACTCATGTCTCGCTGTTGCACGTAGGGGCTTCTCACCGGGCTCGATCCTTGCATCGACGTCGCGGGATCCACGCTAACGAACGCTGTCGACGTCGTTCAGCTCACTTGAGCGAACCTTGCGTCGGTGTTCTTGCGATGGATGACTGCGGCATCGATCCTCGGAAAGAACGCTCGCGCGTTGCGCCACCTGCGTTCACTGACATGGCAAGCGAATTGGTGTCGTTCATGGAGGAGACTTTGACGAGGACCGTACCTTTTGCGCCATCCACAGGCGAGAGACTCTTCTGACCCTCGGCGGGCCCGATATCATGAAGATTGCGTATGTTCTCACGTGCAGACGTAGATCTTTGGTACATCGACCCGACGGCCTGACGGGGGAACAAAGACTCCGTCGGCGAGTTGGACGCGACTGCTAGTACTCAAAAGTCCGCGAG
Source organism: Tylopilus aff. beelii (assembly GCA_038094295.1). Lineage (NCBI taxonomy): Eukaryota > Fungi > Basidiomycota > Agaricomycetes > Boletales > Boletaceae > Tylopilus > Tylopilus aff. beelii. The sequence goes on along the minus strand of JBBPTU010000553.1, from coordinate 10,632 downwards.
CGCGAGCCGGTCAACGTCACCGCCGGTCACCGAGTCCCCGAGACGGCCGACGCCGGCTCGAGGAACCCACGCCAATGCTGGTTGCGCTCGCTTGCCATGTGAGCTGAGGTCACCGATTCCGACGGACCAGATTTGCAGGCTGGGCAGCTAGGTCGTGGGTTCCACTGTGAACACTACGACCTGTCACAGACTAGTGCTCCCTTCCCTTTAAAAAGTACCTGCGATCCATTCGCACTCCGAGGGGCGAGCCGTGCACGCTCCACATGGTCCCGCTCTCATGCCACTGGCACGACGCGCACCAAAAAAAAGTATGCTGTGCGGTAACTAGATCATCATCCTTTCGACGCGTACTGATGGGCCCACAGTACCGAGTACTCGCCATCTGGCGCGTCTGCGACCCTGTCACTGTCCTCGGAGCTCACGAGGTACGCGGTATAGCAAGGTCCGAGAAACGATCCGTTCGAAAACGTAGCCGGATGCTCGCCTGTATGGCACAACCTCCGCGGGTAGAGTGCACGATGTCGAGATCACATCACCATCGGACCGATATCAAGTGGGACCGACGCGCCTCAGGCTCGCGAAGCGGAAGTCGTCCTCTTGATTTCTGTCTCCGGTTGAAAAGCCTTTCATCAGGCGCTTGGCACCCAAAGAACGAGCATGTACGAGGGTCAACGTCGCCAACTCGAGATCGTACTCGGGGTTTTCGCCTTTTTGCAGTTCGTGGACCTCTCATCGTAACATTCACCAAAGGACTCCTCACCAGGCAACGAGGTTTGTTCCCGTACTCGCAAGGAAATGCACTGTCCTTCGTTCCTCGTACCGTACCCTGAGGGGTCCTGAATACACCGACTTCGCATGCGATCGAGCTTTAAAAGGATCCTGCGTTCACATCGGTCCCATTTGATACCGATTGGCTCGTTGAGAAGTGGACGAGCATACCGGACGCTCCGTGAGGAACTGTACGAGGATGAAGACGGATCCTTCTGATGTTCGTATGCACTGTGACCCTTCGACCTGTGCTTCAGTAACGCCATGCTTTCTAGCAATTCGTCCGAATTTGGTACTCAACAAGGTTTGGGTAGTTCTCGCGGCCACGCAAGTAGAGACCTAGTGACCTTTCGTTATACAAACACACTTTCTCCTTGATTTTTTCAAAGCTTTTTACTAGTATTGCACACACCAAAAATTAATATCTGCAAACGCGGTCGGGGGTCTCTGCACGGCCTTGTGTCGATCAGGTCATGACTCCGTCGAGACCTCGACAGACATGGTCTGTGACAAAGGGCAGGGGTAAACATGCTGCAGCACAGGTGTGATACAGACTGGGGGAATGATCGACAACGTTGCATGAGTTCGCCGTTGATGTGGAGACTCGGAGTCTAGAGACTTAGTGCCGAAGACGTACTGACACGCGGACCGCGCGCGTCCCACGTCAGACGGCCAAACTCGATTATACCTCAATCGATACAGTGTCGGCCAATTTGGAAGCGCCGTCAGAATGGTGTTAGAAAGACAAACGGTGATCGTGCTCGTCGAATACAAGGCGAATAATTACATAAAACAGTGTCCGTACAACCAACAGTGGAGATAAAATAGTATCACGCCTCGCCTCCGCCCTGCGTTCACCGTCCGCCCACGCCGATCGCCGTACGCATGTACGGGTTGCTTCCCCCCAGGGGTCCGTAGCTCGTCCCAGACGACGGCACGCCACCTCCCAGCGACGACGGGTTCGTGATCGGCACGCCCATTCCCATCACGTTGTTCTGGCTCTGCTGCCCATTGCCCGTCCCTCCCCCGGGTGTCGCATTCTGCGCCTCCCGCTCCCGCGCCGCAGCGACCGTCCGGTCCTCGCGCTCCGCGATCGTCGCCCCGCCCCGCACGGTATCCGTGAACCCGTTCGGGACCGAAAACGTCTGCCCGAGCCCGTACAGCTTCCCGTTGTACTCGACGTCGTCCACCTCGTCGCCAAAGTAGAGCTCGCGCATTTTGAAAAAGGTCGAGGCGGTCAGGAGCGAGTCCGAGCCCGCCTGATGGGACGTGCCTATTCGCATCACCTTTTTATGGCATTTCGGTCCGAGGTCAGTTTTAGCGCTCGCGTTCCCAGTGTAGGAAAAAGTTGAAACGTACACCAAGGTCATCTGCGACGTCTTGCAATCCTCCTTTGAGCGACTTGCAGGCGCGCATCATGAACTTGATGTCGTAGCAGTGCGGAAACCATGTCCGAAGACTCTCGAAGAATACGTCTTCCGATGTCGGTAACGACACGGCGGTCAGTAGCTTGACCAGATAGCCAAAATCGTAGCCACTGTCAGACAAAAAGGGAATGAAAACCAGCGACGATGAGAAACGCGCTCGGACAAAGGTGATCGTGACAGGGTCGCGAGGCAAAGACGGTTGCGTGGGATCACTCACCTGTGGAACGATATCCACTTCGCTTCCGGGTCCAGGACGAGACCAGAGGTGATGAAGAGCTCCGCGAAATCGTTGGGCGAGATACCCATCTCTTCGTGTCTTTGGAAATCGATGCCCGATTTCTGCAACAACTCTATCGACTCGGGCGCGTACATGTCCTCGCTAGAAAAAATGGACATCTCACGCAACACACGACAAGTAGGGTACGCACCCGATGCTGAACTTGAAGTTGAACTGCCATGTCGTGACGTCTTGCGGGAAATTACCCTCTTCGTCCGCGAGGGTGACGCCGATTTGGATGAGCTTCAGGAGATCGACGTTACAACGCATAGTTTGGTAGTGATAGTCTGACGAGGTTTTGAAGGTGCCAATGGGTCTTGCGACGACGCCAGGGAACTCGGTATCCTGACGGATGTGTGTCTGGGTATGGCATGGTGAGGAAGCGGATATGTGGCACACACCATTGCGACATATGGATATTGGTCGATCATTTCGCGTATATTCCGCATCTCTGCTTCGAGGTTCAGCGCCCATACCTCCCGTATTCGAGACATGGTGGGCGTTGGGCTGGCCGTCGTGGTCACCGCTCAAGCTGTAGCTTACCCACTACCCATCGAGCCGCGTCAACAAAGGGTTCCTTATGTAAGCAACTCGAATTGTCCCCTCGTGCGTGCAACGTATACATCTCAAGATGCCAAGAAAATGGTCAACTCCAAAAAATCTACCACACTAAAACCACGACATGTACGTGTTGCTCTGGTTCTCCACGTTCGACGACAGCGCACCGAAATCAAAATTGAACGTGTGGTTTCCTACCCGCTGAGGTCCGAGTCCTGCCGTGGTCAAGTCGGGGAGGGGATGCCTCACGGAGAATAAATCTCCATTCCGCCCAAGTGCCAAAGCCAACATGTCCGACGACAGATCGTGCGTACTGCCATTGTCCGGGCGGGCTTCAGGATCAGGTAGCGTGACCGGTCTGCTCTGCGGCACGAACGTCGACAGCGTATGGAGGGGAGGAAGGGGGCGGGTATCAATGTCTTCCAGACACCGCGTGAGGTCAGGATGCACGGTAGCAAACGGACCATTCCCATCGAGTGAAACGCCTTTTGGCTTGGTCCCCCGATCAACGTCCATTGCCGCAGAATCATCGGCGGACGTTCTCCACTGCAGGTATAACTTGCGAGATCTTTCGACGATCTTGGTTAACAAGGGCTGGCCGACTCGATGAGCTTGGACAAGCGACAAAGAAAGGGTACACACCAGTGCCTGAGCTACTTTGGGACATTCCTCTGCGACCTTGGCAAACAACCGGAGCACAGTATCAAGTTCTTGGAATGCAATTGACGCTACGCTGAGAAATGGGGTCCTGGATACGATGAGGGACAGAGCAACCTAGGCGAGGATTAAGCATAGCTGACAAGCAGTGATCCGTACGTACCGCCCCTGAAAATGCATTGAACCAGAAGCACATGAATCGCTTGCTCAACTGTGGTTCCCGCTCTTCTAGCGCTTTGAGAGTGGCGATAAGGCGGGTTGCGCTCAGATAGGTCGCTACGGCAGACGGTGCGAACTTGTGTTGATAGGAGAATGCGTCGTCGCTCACGGCCTCGGTGAAGAAATTTCGGTGCAACTGGAGAAGAACTGGCGGTCGTCGCGTCTGTGGTCCCCATGCGGTACAAGCGACGATGTGAACACACCTATTTCGCGGCCGCTCGACACCAACACTTGTTGCATGGTGAGCTGTCGGTTGTCGTGAATGCCATCGACGTTGAATATATCAAGCGTAGGTGGGACGGTAAAATCGCGGATAGCTTTGTCGACGTCCAAGATCCTCTGGTAGGGTTGTGGTTGGGCTGATATTGCGGTGGTCAAAACAGGAGTGAGACAGTTGAGGAAAAATCCATGTTTCCATTCGTGGTCTGTCGATTGCGTGAATTAGCTGCACGGTTCCACGAGGTGATACTCACATGACTGAGATCCAGGGACGATATACATCTCGGGAGCTGCATACGATGGACGGCGACAATCGACATGATCGAGACATATCGATGGGGGACGTCCGAGGGAAAGTGCCTTGGGTAGAGGTCAAGGAGGAGAGCCAAAAAGGATGTGAAACGTACTAGACGGGCATCCAAATTGAGGAGCTCCCAAAAGAGCATCCTGCGGCGTTGCGACTCTTCGGGGATAACCTTCCATCGGTTCCCATCACGATCTGGAGAAGACGGCGGTGAGCGGAGCGGAAGATGCTGCGATGATAGGGTCACGCACGGAGGCCCAACTAGGAAAGGGTTAGCAAGGCCGAGGACCAATGTGGCGAGAACGCTCACGGTTTGTGCTAATTTGACAGCGAGTCCCATGATGCTCCAAGCATAAGACACGGCCTGAGACTTGTCTGAGAAAATGAGGAGATACCAAATCATGTAGAACTACAAGCTTGTGAAGATGTTGGCATGAACGGGGTGTGGATGACGTACGAGCGTCTGGATGAGGTCAAGGTTGGGTTCGTCCATGAGGTTCATCTCACAGAGAGATGCTCTGGCCAGACGGTGATATATCTCTGCACGAGGGTGTTCGTTCTGCTGGTTAAGATCGACGAGGAGGCCTATGGACATCATGATGAAAAGGAGGGATAATCGTCTGAAGCAAAGGTCTTGTACGGGCGTGGTGTAAACGTGATGGACTAGATTTGGAAGCCAAGTCTCGCTTGGGTCGAGGTTGTACCTGGTGGGAGATATGAAGAAGAACGGGAGGAACAAGGAGGGGGAAGCATACTGCCAGAGGGCGTTGAGGCGGGCTTGGGTGCAGAGATATTCGGCCTCTTGGCGAGGGGGAAGCATGCTGTAGATGCGTTCACGCATGGGATTGTTGGTGAGCCAGGGATAGGGAAAGGTCTGGCTAAGTTTGTCGATTTCCGGGGAGAGTCTTGGGGCGTCTGTGGGAGCGATCTCGACGGATGAGCTCCTATCCTATTGCAAGCGCGCGTCAGTAGGGCGGGCACAGCACAGGAAGGAAAGAGGCACCTCTGGGGGACGGGAAGACTGGCGGTCGGGATCCTGTGGCGAGAGATGGGACGAAGAAGGTTCTTCGTGGAGATGCGGGCGGGACGAGCTGCCCGTCTGCGGACTGTACAGCTCGAGAGAGTTTTTGATGCGGAGGAAATCCTGGGTGAGGAGGGGGTGGAGGTCAGTGGTGCATTTGGCCTGGAGGGTGCCCAGGGCGTCCTCGAGCTGGCGGATGCGATCGCTCATCTGGATAATTTTGGCGTGGAGCTGCTCGGTGTTTGCGAGGATAAACCTGGCGGGGGATGAGCGGGGTGCTGTGCACGGGGGGCGGGGACCGACCTGCTGCCCTTCCCGGAGGTGAGTGCGCCTGAGCGGGGGTGAGCATGTGCTGCGGGCGGGGTGTGTGCACGGACCGTCTGGACATATTTCAGCACACCCGCGCTTGGAGCAGGACTGGCAGGGGAACACGCGATCGCACTGGAACGGGTAAGCACGGCGCCACGGAGGGGGAGGAGGAGGACCTTGAGCTTGAGTCTGGCGGGGACGTCAGGAAACGCAGGGACAGGACGGGAACACTCGCCTGCGACATTCCGCACAGGACAGCGGCTGTTTCTTTGTCTTTCTGTCGTCCTGTCTCGGCCGTTTGTTGGCGTGCATCATTCAAGGCAGAGAATCAACTCCGACAACAACGGACATATCCTCCACCTCTATCAATTATGTAATCACTTTCATATCCGAACATATCGGTCATTCCTCCGCTCGCTCCAGCACGAACCGCGTCTCCGTCGCAGCCTCTGCCAGATAGTGTCTCAGCCGCGCGCCGTCCCCTCGGATGCTCGTGATCGTCCACCGCACGTAATCCTCCTCGATCGAGTACGACAGCCCATACCCGTCGGGCACAACTGTCACCCCGTCAGCCAGGATCAGATGCACGTCTTCGCGCTTACCTTCTCCGTATCCCCATCCGTCCACGTACTTGGACGACAGCTGCGACGTAGACAGCTCCCAGTGGTTGCTCCTCGCGTACGCCGTGTCCGTGTAAATTGCCGGCGTTGTCTCCCCGTCCCGCAGCATCCGCTTCAGCCCAAACAGGTGCCGATCAACGCCCTCTCCGTCACTCGCCCACGCTGCATACTGCAGGTGTCGTGCGACCGCTCGGCGGAACAGCTTTGCGCGCTCCGTGTCCTGCCCTTCTGTTCAGCACTATTACTGCCCTCTCCCCTCTCACTCACCGTCACGTCCGGGTCGAGCATCGCTTCCGCCCACGCCTTGCTCTCGTTGCTCGCGCTCCGGATTACCTCCGTGCGTCCTTGCTGGTACTTGCGAGTCTGGCAGCTCTCGTACGCCACACCGGGCCGACCAAACATCTTGTGGAACGCGAGCTGCTTCACCAGCTGTACCCACGCATCCGGTGATACCTTGAACCGCTTCATTAACCCCTTCCCATACCCTTCATAGTGCAGTACCTGTTACGTGTCAGTTTCGGGAATACTCGCTCGAACCCATGACCCACATGCATCTCGTGCTGTCCCACCAGCGCATCAAAGTGGGAGCATGCCCCATCAATGTATTCCCGGCATCGCGCATCGAGCTCAAACATGAGCTCCCTAGGTGCCTCGAGGCTTGCTCCGCTCGATTCGGCTCGCACCGGTCCGAGATCGATCTTATTTGCAGCAAGCGATGCCAACATAAACTCGTTCATTCGCAGGGTCGGCGTGCCATCCATACATGAGTGCTCGCCGAGGAATCCGGACCGACCATTGTCAAACACGAGCACTGGTAATCCATAATTAGTTAGACTCGTCGCTTATGCGCCGAAATGAATTCGTACGTTGATGCTTGTCGTAAAACCGATTCCGTCCGTCCCCGACCCAACACGCCCACGATGTCTCTTCGCGTGTGACGGGCTTGGTATCGTCCAGACATACGACGATTGCAGCGGACTCGATCCGTTCCAACGATCTCCCGTTTACCGGCGAGGCTTCTAGCAGCGCCGCCCGCGCCTAAATTAAGTGAGCTGAGGCTGAGCGTCGATCAAATCAGTGCGATCACCCACGTCCGTCCAAACGTCACGATTTTCGCTTGTCAAAGCACCCACGGGAACGCCCTTGTCGTTCCCAGCCAACGCAATCACGCGCTCGATCTGACTATCTCGATGCGTCAGCCCCAAACACGCACACAGAGACCGATACGCACGCTTCGAGTTCGGCCGCGGTCAGTTCCCGACCTTCGGGCGTGGCGAGTGGCACCTCGAAGAACCTGTTCTTGCGTACCACCACGACGTGGTCGTGCGTCTTGGCGTCGAACTTGGCCGCCGTGTCCATGGACTTGACCGGGTATCGGCACGCGTGAAACCTACGACACGCATCAGCACCCGTCCGCGCCCCACGCGAAACCGCACCGACAGCCACTGGTACGACGCCATGCACAACGGCGTCCCACGGACCTTGTCAGGCTCGAGTCGCTGCCTGTCGCCACCATCAGCACGCCATCAAACGCGCGCACGCACGGGGAACGTACGACTCTGTCAGCGCCCGAAACGCGAGCATCGCCTTGAGCAGACTCGCCGCCCGCCTCGCGGGGGTCTGCCTGCGCGGATCGTCGACGTGCACGTAAAAGTAGCTCACGAAGACGACGACCGGGTCGCGGTAGGCCATGTAGGCGACCTCGTTCCACCAGTCTGCGAGCCAGTTCTTGATCCCTGGGTCGGCCGCGCGGGCTTCGAGACGGCGCTGGAGCTCCGCGGCGAGTGGGGAGGTCAAAAAGGCCTGCGCGCTTGCTTGGGTGGTGGCGTATTCTGCGTCAGAGAGGAGAGGCTTGACGGATTCGAGGTATTTGGCGACGGTCGAGGCCAGCGGGGGTACCGGGAGGTGGGGTAGCGAAGCCTGGAAGCGGAGCATGGGGCCTGCAGAGGGATCCTCGACGTATCCTTCCGGGAGCGATTGAGACCTGCGCAGCGCGGAGGATTGAATAGGTCGGTTCTTGGTCATTTGGTATACGACCTGGAGTGCAAGCGTGTTAGCGAGGGGCAACAGCGTCAGAAGGATCGACCAATACTGGGGTGCGCGACGACCGAGCGAGATTCAGGTGTCTGAACATGCCACAGTCTGGTATCAGTCTGAACTTGGGAGAACGTCCCAATTAGACCTTTCAAGTATGTAGCAGTCACGATCCATGTGATACGCGACAAGCGGAGAAAGAGCGGCAACCGGCAATTGCGCTGGTGGATATGATCCTCACAAGTTCAAAGTGGCTCCGATGGTCAGCGCATGATGGCGGCGGTGGAACACAACATGTCTTCCAACTTCCAGTGACTCAGGGCATTCACATAAAACCCTTGGCTGGTCCATCAGTAACGCGACTGGTCTAGCGCTCATGATCAGCGCCCAGGCCTATCGACAAGCTCAGGTTGGTATTCTGAAACGACGAACTCAAGGCAATCGCGGGAATCTCTCAGGCTGGAGCACACGACGAACGAAACTTACATGATACCATACATGGGTAACCTACAACATTTGACACGGCGAGAAAAGCGACTGCTAAATATATCGTACATGTATGTCGGGACAAGATGAGAAAACGGATAGCAATGGTTCAGGAAAACAAGGTATCAGTAGTCACAAGCCTCGAGCGGGGTGCGGGTTCTTCATCAACCGACGAAACTTGGGATCACGGAGACCCTCCACGACGTTTGAAAGGTAGCCATGCAAGTTCCCTTGCATCGCCGCCTCGTAGAGCTCCAGTGGATCTCCGTGGTGCTTGTCAAAGTACGCCTTGTACACCCTCCTCAGCTGCCGCCTCTCCGAGTCGTTCTTGCAGTTCCTGAAACCATAGTCCACCTCGGCAGAATAGTGCATGCCAGGCTCTGGGTCGTCCTCTTGTAGGAGGAACTGTTTGAGATACCACACTGATTTCTTGCGACGTGGTAGCCCTTGGAGAATGTCCAAGAGGTGACGGTTGCACGGTTTTGCGTCCGAAATTAGATCGGACATACGGCCAGTACGATACGCGTCGCAGAACTCTTCAAAGGTACACTTCTTGATTAAGCTCAGATACGCGGCAGACAGCATCATTTCCTCTTCTTGGGATGTGCATGATGCGAATCCGAAATCGACAAAGAGTTGGAGCGCCGGGAATGGGTGAGAGTTGGACAAAAGGAGGGTATATATATGATGGCAATCCCTTATTTCGTCAGGCCAGCGTTCGAGAGCGGCCGAAATTTCGTCCGGGGAGTCTCTTTCACTGCCTCCTATGAATCTCCACGCGCGGACCACCATGGCGTCAGCACTATCACGATACGCTTCTGCAGGCAGAGGCTGGCCCGCCAGCGCAATGATGTGCTCATTCTGCAAGAACCAAGGGAAATAGCTGCCTCTGCAATTTTCGGGGATTTTGTAGAAAGCAGCTTTTATTTCATCCACAAACACCCCGCGAATCCGCCAGTTATGAATGGTTTTGGGTGAAATCTCCATGACTTTGATAAGGCCTGTACGTGCACTGAGGACGATTGCGTGGCCAAGACAACAAACATACCGATGTACAGGCCAAATAAGTTTACCTTTTCCTTGTCTGTGAGCGCACGGTTGAACCCGTAGTCTTCACAAGTCTGGAGGTGGTCTGGAAACAGGTTCCGCCGTACTGCTCGCGCTAGATAGTCAGCAGTATTGATCGGGCGGCGAGGTTTGCAGTCGAATATGTGTTCCACCCAGTCATACTTCTGGCAATCATTGGAACAATAGTAAACTTTTCGACAACCAGCACAGCGCTTGAGGTCGGCTTCGTTGTAATCATCCGAATGGCCATGACAGAAGTTACAAGTTTTCACCATAGTAAAGCGGCGAGTAAGATGCAGTGCCAGCGTCCCTGCGCGTGCAGCAAGTTCTTCCCGTGACCCTTTGATCGCATCAGCTCCACGGTGATAAGAATCCTACTCAACTCTTCCATTGTCCGCAGAAACACCGCCACTATAGCTGGTTCAAGACTGTCATCACCGAACTCGTTTGGAAGTTTCAAGCGAAAACACGCTCAAGGCGGCGCTCAAAACAGCGCCGGGAACGGCCGGGGTTCGGTCACCCTACTTCGGGGGAAGGCAAGGAATTAGAGCAATTCGCCGTTCATGCCACCCCCCTCTATCACCATGCTCACGCCGAGTCAAATGATGGCACTTTCCAAGGAAGAGCTCTATGACGAGCTCCAGCGGACATACCAGCTAAGCGCC
>JBBPTU010000552.1:0-21631 GCA_038094295.1 Tylopilus aff. beelii | reverse complement strand
CTGGATGTTGAAGCAAATATAGGGATGCAAAAGGTGCACCTATTTCCAACTTAGAAGTTAATGAATTGACTATTTGTGTCATGAGCTTTCTAGCTTTCTCTTGCCTATCAAATGTACCTCCTATAAGCTGAGAGTTTCTTTGATATACATCACAAATTGTATCAAATACCATATATGTCTTAAGAGGACTTTTGCTAATATAGTCAGATATGTATGCAACAACTGCTTTAATGGCAGTACCAGAAAGTAGACTGGTTACATCAGTATTGCATCTAAATAGGTATGAAATAAGATAAGTAAAAGTGTTCATCATTGATTCACCTTTTCTAATTGTCAAATATCCTGTCAAAGGATCCACAAAAGTATTATCATAGACTGGTCTTGGGAATCTAGCTTTGCATACACCTAGCTTGTTTGATTTACATCCAACCATAGGTTGATTGGGTTTTCTTTTCTCATGAACAGATGTTTGCCCACCAGTGCAAGTGTGAACATTTGTACATAACAAAATGTCATCAGTACAAGTGCTAAAGTTTTCATACCATTGTTCATACATGGTGCATTCATTACAGTTACACTCTGATTTGTTTTGCTTTGAACATCAATATGGAGGAGGAACAGGCAATGTCTCAGTTGGCTTTTTATATTCATGATGTAATTCATGTTCATTCACTTGTTGTTGTATCTGTTCCAAATTACCTGTTGCAAATTCTCCATGATGACAAGCTTCTAAATAGGATACAAGATTTTGTTGGAAATCTGATTCCTTGGACATAATAAGATTTCTCATCTGTTGAGGTGATAAACTAGACTTGATCCAGACTAGCATATGCAAATGAAGAGTCAATCTTCCTTGTTGTTCAACAGTACCATAGTATGCATCAGTCCCTCCATAAAAGCCACATGAATAATTACATTGCATACCTTTAGGTGCAATATCTGGACTAAGATCTATGTCAGCACCAAGAACATGTTTAATAAACATGCAAATCATCAAATGAAAGAACCTTGAAGCAGCAACAGGATTAGTAGATACTAATTTACGTCTCTCATTTTGTGGTAGTATTTCAGGTTTGAATTTCTCTTTGATATCTGCATAGTAAATGCAAATAGGATTTTTCTCATCTGAGGGAGACAATGTAATATACCAAGAAAGTGCCCCTTTCAAAGCAATAAGTGACCAGATCTCATTGCGCATATGATGTTTAGAAGTAATTGAACCATTCACATTCTTGCCAATTAGATCCAAATCCTTTATAAGTTGAAAACAAGCCATTTCACTGTCAGTTGTAGGCCTAATATTTTCACCAGCTTGCATCTTAGTTGAAATTTCATTCAAAACATTAGGACTAATTTCAAACAATCTATTTACAATATTCTGAAAAGATGACCTATTGGTTACAAGAAAACCACTAGTAGTAGCTTGCTTGATTTGTTCATGATTGAAAGCAATGAGAGTAAACATTTCATCCATTTGGAAGCGTTTATCATAATACATAAGCATATATCTCTTACATTTTGTGTCTGATATTTGACCTTTGTGCATCTGATGTCCAATACCACCAATCTCATATGGAAACAGCCAAGGAAACATCATAGGATACAATTGAATATTATTCCAAAGTGTCTCAGGCATTGCATCACGTCCAATCACCATCATTTTACCACCTTGTTGCAAATGCTGCATGGCAATTGTTTTAAGTGCAGACAAGGGCAAATCCAAGTAATTCTGCCCTGTGATTCCATTTACAGTCAAAGGACATATGCCATTTTCTGTACCATCATCTAATCCATTATCATTGATTCCCCTTGCTTCAATAGGACGTTCACCTGATAAATGATGGTAATTAATGACTACAGGAGGAAGAGTTTCAGAATATGCCAACAAATTTTCCACAGATATAGTCAAATCACTGTAATCCTTGTGATTTAATTTCAACCAGCTTAGAGCATTATATATTTTCTTTCTGCAGACAAGCAATGGTGTCCGTTTGAAATCATCCTCAGTTGGAGGTGCAGGGCCAGCAAAAATAATGGCAATTACATCATCCAAATCTTCAGGTGGAGGAGGGAGAACAGCATACACTTTTTGCAAGGGGTGTCTAAAGGATATAGCATTTGCTATCAACTTATGAGAACCTGAACTAAGTACCTTGACAATGCATCTATTGTGACGAACTCTAGACAACAACAATTTTTCAATATACAAGAGTCCCTTTAGTTCCTGTGGAACATCTCCATACCACATGTTATTGGCTAAAGCCATTTTCAGACAAACTCCCTTTCTCAAGCTGTTCCAACAAATAGTGCAAAGCATCTCACAACTTGAAGCAAGAACAGGTCCCTGTAGCTCTTTTACAGAATCTGTATGATGTTTGCATTCCTTTCGAGTTACATATTGCCCACTTTGAATTAAAACTGAAAGGTGATCTTTAGAAAGATTATTAATCCTAATGGATAACATAGAGATAGGAAGAAGTTGTCCATATACAGCACATCCTTTTTCCTCAAGTGTATTAGAGGATATATCCTTACAAAAATTCCGAATTATTTTATTGCACAAATTGGAAGAAGGAGGTGTGGGAGGAAATCTATGAATTAAAATCATACTTTTGTGTGATCTCCTTAGCAATGTTAATGAGTTGCTTACTATTTGATCGTTGAGTTACAAACACCCCATAAGATCTAAGCAAATCACGAGCAGTCTGATTGGTCAATCTTGTAACCAAAATATCCAAAGGAATTCTGGCTAATATAGTACCTTTACTTATTTCTTCATTTGCTGTATAAAGTGGAAGGTGTGCAGAATACTCATATAAAATTCCTTTGGCATCAATATCTTCAGGAAACTGACTGCCAACAATGTAAGAATGCAGGTCATGGTAACTGAATGCTGCAACAGCCTTGCGCCCATGTCCACCTGCCATGACATTCAGTTTCACATCTGAGTGAGATTTCATTGCATCTCTGCCAGTACAATCTTCACACTGGCAGTTTATGATGGAGTAGACATGAAAATAGATCACTCTTGTCAATAACATGAAGTGGTTCAACACAGAATGTAAGTTTGTATAATCAGTACCCACTACACCCCTAAGAGATCCAGGCAAAACATATACCTCAATCATACTCATCAATAAAGCATGGAAGTCATGACATAACATACAACTTCTTAAAGTCAACATTTTACAAACCAAAATCAGCAGCCTTATCCTAATAGAAAAGGGTTTCATGGAAACATAGAATTGAGGGCAAATGGATTGGTACATTTGGATACCAGATACAAACTTCCATTGCACCATCTTAATGTAAAGTAGTTTCTGCTTCCAGGCAGGATCAATACTAGTAGGACTGGAAGAACAACATTCTATTGAGATGGATTGGCTATGATTCCAAGTATCAATTTTATAATACCCATGGAGAGGGCCTCTGAGATATATATAATAATTTACACCCCGATCTAGGGGTTCAATGTGTCCACACAAGTGAACATCAAAAGACAGCAAGCAATCTGCAACCAAAAGGTCAGAATCTGAATATAGTGGTAGACAAACATGAGGGATGTAAAAAGACGTACCTGAAAACATGCTGTAACTCCGAGGAGTTGCTGGAGGTTCGTATAGAAGTTTGGTGCCGATGAACAAATCAAGACCAGGGCTCTGTGTGTCCATCACAGTGGACAGACTTGGAGCAAGATTCAGAGTGAGATTCACTAGAACAGATTTACACAATGGTTGCAATCAGTAAACAATGCTGTTGACAGGTATCTAAATAAAGTGTAACTCACAGCAATCATTGAAGCGATCATGTATGGCCAGCAGTTGGGGTAATCCCCAGGGCAAGCTGACTGATTGAGAATAGACAACTGGACAGCTCCAGGTCGACATCCACAGGTTAATCTGCAAAGATAATGGATCAGAACGACCAGGAACACAAGAGTGAATCACTTACAAGCATCCATGTAAAGAATGACCAGAACAAGATGACCATAGACTGGATACGACACATTGAACTGACTCAGAGAAAGGATTGGTCACAGATAGTAGAGGATTGTAGGTGATCTGCACAGGCAATGGAAGGAAGGTGTGCTGTAGGAGAAGTAAATCACCACCACAGCGACCACACATACTAAGGCAATGTACTCACCAACAACCTAGTGATGACGAGCAACAGCATGGGTATGAACCTCGATGGTCAGCACTTGTCCGAGTCGTGTGGGGATTGAAAATGTAGCGACACACCCAGGCACCGACATCGATGCTTCACTCCACAGGCAGGAATCTGAGTCAGGGGAGGTTACATCGTGGCATTGTATAGGCTATCGTGATTGAACACTCACCAGCCCTCAGTTGACACAACAAGTGCATATGCGCGTGCCCCATGAACGTGCCATCAGCAAGATGTCAGCGATCATTGAGGAGTGGCATGTCAAGGTTGAAAGCATCACATCAATCAATTGCAGACTCAAGTGGTTTTTCGAAACAATCAGGACTTGGACACTGTCCCTGAGTGTCAAGATCTGCCATCGCACCGCAACGAAATGATTCAGGGATAGGTAAGTTTTCTCTTCTGTGACCAGGTTGCACATGTGCTAAGAAATCAATATGTGAACTTGTCAATTTAAACCAACAGATTGGGTACACAATTAGAGGGACTACTGGCAGGAAGATGGACAACACCAAAACCCGCGAACTCTTGCCACTCACAGTTCTATCTGAATGCTCAGAGTAGATCGGCACAGAAACCAATACAGTACAGTCATAGGCTGGCACTTGAACCAGATTATTTGCAACGTCTGTCTATTGGTCATAACTTGCTGGAAAGCAGATTGCATGGTGTATCTATCTTCATACGGATAATATAGACTCTATAATAATTGCTTTCTGGAATACGAGCTATATTGAAGGAGAAATGAGACCTTTTGTTTTTGGGCCTTTATCAATGCTGTTCATCACTTGAACCACCACCAAATCCGGCAAATCAACAAAATCAAAGATTATCTAAGCCATCTATGCGCGTATCGTCCCAGCGCTACTCCTCATTCCCACCGCTGTCGGTTTCAGCACCCTCGTTGTTTTCACCGTTGTTCTCCTCATTCCTGACTGTCACTTGTTCCCCTTCACCACCTTCAAGGATGGGCTTCTGGATTGCAGCTTCCAACTTTCCCGTAGTATCTAAAATACTGTGCACCATGCAATTTTGTCTCCATTCCTCGGTAGCTATATGCTGTGCCTATATTACCACTTTAAGTATATCTCCGACCTGATAAGCTGATAATGGCCACAGACAAAGTCCCTCCACTGGCATTGTGCTGGCAGAAGCCACAACCACATCTGATCCAATCAGGTATAGTGGACATCTAGACAGGATACTATTGCAGTGCTTTCTTAATGTTATATATTTTTAATCTGTAAATCTGGTATGTACAATGTCAAACAATGACATTTTGGTTGGAAAAACGACACTGATGTTGTCAAATGGCATACCATCAGGTCATTCAGCCCGACCAGAACATAAGGAAGGTAATCAAGGTTATCACTAGTGTGTAATACTATGGGAATTGGTTGCATTTCATGTCATATTTAAATTTGGTTCAAGTGCCAGCCGTGGTTCAAGTGCTGACCAATGACTGTATACCTAAAGGACATGCCTGCTGAACCAATGGACTCAGATTTCAAAAGTGCACCCCATCTTGACAGAGCAACATGTGAGTGTACAGGTGTTTCTCTGTTTGCTCAAAACAACAACTAACAATAAAAAATGTTTACTGCTAGACATGGACGTCACTGATCAGTTGAAGAATGTGGGGCAAGGACAGAGGTAGGCTATATAAATCAGTCAACCCAAATCTAATTGGATCTGGCTAGCATTCTCATCATCCATGAGGAAGTGGATAAGGACACGTTAAAAAACAGTAACCTAGACATCCAGGCTGCAGTCACCAAATTCTGGTTAGGGTACATCTGTGATCTTCAATGGATCGCTGGCGAAGGAAGCAAACTACACATACTGTTCAAAAGGTCATTGTACTAATTCTTGCATAGGAGTGGCTTCAGGTCAGATGGTATGCAACGAGGGAGGATCTTTTACAGGACAACACGGTCAAGACAAGGCAAAAGAAGAAGATCGAGTGAGTCATTAGTAAACAGTTCTGGAAATTCCATTAATGATTGACCAACAGAACTCTTGGATCGTATGATGTTGTTCTGACAGAGAACAACAGTTATATAACTACTGAGACCATTTTTGGTTTATTCCGAGCATGTCGCTATATACAAGCTAACGACGAATCATTAACAATACCAGGTACTATCAAGGTTGAGCAAGCGGTCGGTTCAAGCAAGCCATCTGCCAATACATTACAATGCAGGTTAGTATCCCGATCCAAGTGCAGTTAGTGCAATGGTAATCGCTGGACTCGGTTGCAGATACTCCTGGGATGATGTGACGAACACATTAGACCATCTCAAGGACTTTCATTTGAAGGAACTATATGGGGTAACCGAGCCTGTCTCTACAAAGGTGTAATTAAGTCAGATAAAGTGACGTGTTTGACTACTGAACACCGAGAGAGATAGGGACTAAATAAGATATGCCAAACTGACCTTGACAAGGACTAGTAGCTGAAAGAACTAAATGACGTCTGACAACTGAGTGGACCAGTGCAAAAAGGCCATTCATATTTGAGACAAGACAGAATATAAACCGAACTATCGACTTGGAGGGGGTAAACCTAACAACGTGGCCCAATGAATATTGAGTCCAAGATTGTTGCCATCAGCACTCGCTCTCCATTCAAATGTGTTGACAGTATACACAACCATTGCCAATGATCCCACAGGCAAATCGTGTTCGCAAAGCGGGATCCTCAGATTGGACAGCAAGGGGTTTAGATGTTGCTCTGGCGTAAATGGTGCCGGGAGTGCTGTGTAATCATAGATAGGAACTGTAACTGAATGGGTGAACAAAGTGTTACGGTATGGGACGACGTGTTACCCCACCAAGAGCAACTCAACTTCACTCTCAAAGAGGCCATCCTTGATGCCACTTATCAAGGATATACTTCGTTCTGTGATGGGCTGACAACCCCAGGACCCTCCTTCAGTTGGGACAATATTGTGAACTACCTTGGTACACAGCCCACTGGTTTCCCAGGTTAGACTCCTCTTTCGGTCTTCTCTTTCCTATTATGTCTCTTCGTATTCTCAGTCAGTCACCTTCTTGCTATATCTTGTATACCGCTATACAGACTCGTCGGGTGTCTTCCCACACCCGTGAGACACTCTCTCATGACTGTGGGAAGTTTTCTCACGTACGAATACTTCTTCTCATCAGACGCCTTCACTCCTCTATCCATATCTCTTATTATGGTTACGTTTCCCCACCTATTCTGCGTTACGTATAAAAGCCCTAGATTGGCGCCATGTACCTTAGTTTGATCTATGCAATCTATGTTGCGCATCATCTCATTCCACTTGTGAGTGAGACCCTTGATCTTCAAGGAGAAGATCTTTGCCTCAGACTGGATCACCCGTCCCTCTCCATCACTGAACTTCAAGTCACCATCCTCCTTCTACTCTTCGTTCAACTCCTCCTCAGCCAATACATAGGAAACCTCTTGGATCAAACTTGTTGTAAGCCACAGATCATGCAGCCAGCATTAACACAAAGCAGCATCAGGAATGATATGTAAGGGGACCTACTACTTGCACTCGCAGGCAAACTCAGTCACTTCATGGAGGATGAACCCACTGCATGTGGACTGGATACAGAAACCACAAAGGATGACCCCTTCTTGACTGGCATGCACATGGAACTAGAACTCGCTAAGTCTGATTCAGCCACAGGATGATCATCAACTCTCCATGAATTCTGTCAGACTCACTGGGATTTGAGCTAGCTCTCTGATCAGAATGGGCCTCCGCGAATGTTCGGAATTGAAGATGTGTCCCTGAAAGCTCGAACATAAATGATTCCTTACCAAAGACCATGCCAAGACATCCAAGAGCTCTTCTGAACTCTTGGATGAGCATATTCCCCTCCAAGACCTTCAGACCAGCTCCATCTGAACCAAATAGATGACACGGGACAACGAGGTTGCAGCCAGTGACAAGGATAATAGACATGCACATTGCATAACCACTCCCAGCTGATGCTGACACTAGGGTAACACCTAGATTGTTGCTGCTACTCGTAGGACGACGTGTTGAAAGTACATCCAGAGCAACATGGGATAGATTAATGTGGTTCCCGTGGTGCTCAAATTTGTAAATTCCACGAACAAAACTAGAAGAGTCTCGGAGTGAACATTGGTTGATGTATAAACCAAATGCAAGTAGCGTCGAAAATGGTATCATGGTTTGGTACGTGTGTACCGTCTTCTTTCAGTTGATTGAAACTTTGACCACAGACACATCAAATATATAGTGCAGACAAACAGAAAGCACATACCTCGACTTATTGGTAGTAAGATCACTTAAATATACCTGACTGAGAGCACATCAGAGTGTATCTCATACTGAGAGTAAAGCGGACTAGGGCGCTCTCACTCGGGGGGGAACTGACATGAAGAATAGTCACATCAGAATGGAAGATAAACACCAGAGACCTGCCCACCTTAACACCTTTATGTGGCTTACGTCGGTGTTCACTACTAGTAAAGCTATGAGCAATCGGCTAGAACAGTACACTAAACCCCTTACCTGACCGTATTCCTATGAGCATCCTGTAACTTGGGAGGTATAGCATCAGTGTTATGGTCTGGGATGACATGCTAATGCACCAGGAGCAACTGGACATTGCCATCAAGGAGGTGATCCTTGACACTACCTATCAAGGGTATGTGTCTTTCGTCAATGGCGAAGTCTTACCCGGCCCGTCCTTTCAAAGGGACGACATCAAGAGGGATGGTAGTGCATTCCCCTGACTGTATGGTCGGTTAGTTTGCCTTTCCCTTCTTGTGGCTATGCTTTCCCAAGGTCCATCTTGGAATGTCTACTCTACCCTCTTCCATCCTGTATAGCCGCTGTACGGACTTATTTAGAATTTCCTCTTCTGATTGCAATATGCCTCCCACGACTGTGAGAACTCTCTCACAGTCAATCTTAGCCTTTCCCATGGATGCTATCTCTCCTCTAGCTGTATCTCTTGTTACAGTTATGTTTTTCCATCTCTTCCAGTTATGTATAAAGACCCTAGATTGGTGCCATGTACTATAGTTTGATCTATGCAATCTACTTTGCGCGTCATCTCATTCCGCTTGCGAGTGAGACCCTGATCTTCACAGTGGAAGATCACCGCTTCAGACTGGACCCACTCTTCATCGCCAACATCGTACTCTGGGCCCTTATCCTCCTCCTTCACTTTGTTCAGTTACTTCTAAGCCAATACATCAGGAGCCTCTTGGACCAACTCGTTGCAAGCTTCAGTTCGTGCAGCTCATGTTAACAAAAGATCAAACTCTTCCACTGGCTCCAACTCTTATGTTCAGACCCCGCCTACCCCCACCACATCCTTCTCAGCCAAATACGAGGACTCTAGTGACGACCAGACCCGCACCCCTACAACTGCACGCCCTTCATCTTCACACAAGGACCCAGTGGTTCCTCATCAGCCATCTCAGATAACTCGCTCTTCGTCAAAGGGTAAACGCCTACCAGGCACTGGATCTGCGAACCCTGCCCAACAGTTCTCACTAAGGCCCCCTGGGTGCATCAGAGCTGGAAGCTCCCTGGATCCGCCACAAATATCCCTTGATATCAACCCCTATACCGCTACATCACCGAATCTGCATAACATTGAAGAGACTGCCCACCCCATACGTCTGGAATTCAAACATATATCAGACGATGAAGAGAACCTCGAAGGAGCAGAACAGATTCACGTGGACACCAATCCATTACCTGAACCGCCTTTGGAAAGCTATCAAGAAGTGGAAGAGGAACCTTTCAGACTATTTGAAGGAGAACCAGTCTCAGCCGAAGCCAGTGCCTGCGCCCAAGAACATGCAAGAAGGATACTTAAAGCACTAGACGACCAAAGGATGGCCGACGAAACTAAGGAAAATAAGGCCGCACTCCCAGAAGGGTTCTCGGGAGAAACAGAGGATGCCAACTGATGGCACTACCAAATGAGGGCTGATGTTAACGCTGGCTGCGCGACCGGTAGCTTGCGACGAGTTGGTCCAAAAGCTTTCCTATGAGTTGACTAAGGAGAAGCTGGACGAAGAGGAGGAGGAGGATAGTGACTCTGAGTTCAAGAATGGAGGGAGGCAGATGATCCAGTCTGGGACGAAGATCTTCTCTTGAAGATCAAGGGTCTTGCTCGCAAGCGGAATGAGATGATGCACGACGTAGATTGCGTAGATCAAACTAAGGTACATGGCGCTAATCTAGGGTCTTTTATACGTAACTGGAAGGGATGGGAAAACGTAACTGTAACAAGAGATACAGCTAGGGGAGAGATAGCGTCCAGACGAAAAGAGCAGAAGAGATGAGATCAACTGTGAGAGAGTTCTCACAGTCGCGAGAGAGGATCCCACGAGTGTGGGAGGATACCGATCAAGTCCATATTGTGGTGTACAAGATATGTCCCCAAAGGGACTTGGTTGAGAACAGACAGAAAAGGAAATGAACAGAAAAGAAAACGAACAGAAAAGGAAACGAACAGAAAAGGAAACGAACCAGAAAGGGAGTCTATCCTGGGAAGCTCAGGGGCTGAGTCCCGAAGTAGTTCTTGATGTTGTCCCAAGAGAAGGATGGCCCCGGTGTGGGCGACCCATCGCAGAACGATGCGTATCCCTGACAAGTGGCTTCAAGGATGGCCTCCTTGAGTGCAAAGTCATAATATGACATCAGGTCACGATAACGCTGAGGATCGGAGACCAAGAACAACCAATCACCATGATGGTGATAGACTGCGGAAAGGAGAATCTCATTTTGGGACTCCCCTGGCTCAGGGAAATGAATCCCCTGATCGACTGGACAACCGGGAAGGTAACCCTCCCCCACATTTTACCAAAATTATGACATGATTTGCCAAAAGCGATTACCCAATGATACCTCATTTGGTACTTGAACATGGACCCGGATGTGAGGATAGCCAAGCTTTGGAAGAAGAAATTGGACTACGAAGCGGCAAGGGCATACCCAGTCCAGAAAACCACTATGTCCACTCAATTGGCAGCAGCAGCAGACAAAGGGGAGGTTACCCTTCCACCCACCTACGCTGCCTATAAAGAAGTCTTCGGAGAACCCCCAGCAGGAGAACAGCGGCCATCTCGGCTCTTCAACCACGCAATCGAACTCACCAAGGAGTTGGTCCCAAAAAGGGCCAAGTCGTACCTGCTCAACCCAGAAGAAACAAAGGCTTGCAGGGAATTTGTTGATGAGCACCTAAAAAGCGGAAAAATAACCCCTTCCAAATCCCCACAAGCTTCCCCGTTCTTCTTCGTACCTAAAAAGGATGGCAAGCTCTGACCCTGCCAGGACTACCGGCATGTTAACTCTGGAACGATTAAAAATGCTTACCCCCTCCCCCTGATCTCGGATCTCATTGATAGACTCAAAGGCTCATTGATCTTCACCAAGATGGACGTTCAATGGGGGTATAACAATGTTCTAATTCGACCAGAAGATCGGTGAAAGGCTGCCTTCGTTACCCCATTTGGCCTATTCGAACCAACCGTCATGTTTTTTGGGCTCTGCAATTCTCCAGCTACCTTCCAGGCATTAATGGATCACGTCTTCGGTGACATGATAGCCGAAGGATGGCTAATCATCTACATGGACAATCTGCTTATTCACTCCTCCAACCAGGATGTCCATGATGACCGCACAAGGAAGGTCCTTCAACGGATGCAGGAGCATAAGCTGTACCTCAAACTGGAGAAATGCAGCTTCAACATCTCCAAAGTGGAATACCTTGGTATGGTGGTGACGAAAGGAGAGGTGAAAATGGACCCTACGAAATTAACAGCAATCCAGAAGTGGCAACCCCCAACCTCAGTCAAAGCAGTACAATCGTTCATTGGGTTTTGCAACTTCTATCGGAAGTTTATACCAAGCTTCTCCAAAATTGCCAGACCACTCCACCAATTGACAAAGAAGGGGATACCATGGGACTGGACCCCGGAGTGCCAATCGGCCTTTGACAGCCTAAAACGGATTTTCCTTACTCGTCCAGTCCTCCGCTATCCAGACTCGACTGCCCCTTTCACCGTCATGACCGACGCCTCCCTGGTGGCAGCAGGCACAGTCCTGATGCAGCACGACTCCGCAGGAGACCTCCACCCCTGTGCCTACTTTTCTAAAACCTTCAGATCGGCAGAGCGCAACTATGACATCTATGATTGGGAAATGTTGGCCGTAATTTACGCCCTTATGGAATGGAAGCACTATCTCACAGGCACCACTCACCTGGTTACTATCCAGACGGATCACTGGAACCTCACGTACTTCAAACACCCCCACAACCTGTCTCGATGCCAAGCCTGTTAGCAGATGTTCCTCCAGGACTTCGATCTTCTCTGGACGGCTCTCCCTGGAACAGCCATGGGCCCAGTGAACGCCCTTTCTCGTCTCCCGGAGATAGATACCTCCCAGGACAACCATGACGTCACCTTCCTCCCCCCCACTCCCTTCGTCCGCTGCCTGGACGTTGAGATCACAGAGAAAATTGCGACCTCCACCCCCTTCAATCCACTCGTACTAGACGCCCTCCGGGCCCTCTCCGATGGCTCCCCGCTCTTCCCCTGGTCGGCTGCCCAAGACTGGACCTTCTCCGAGGGGGCCCTCTACTACAACGCCTCGAGGATGGTCTACAAGATGCATGAATTGAGCGACATGGAGGAGGCAATACTCTCCATACAAGGATATATTGTACGAAAGGAACTGCCTCCAATCTCAATGACGCCGAGGTAAGCACAACAACAGGGACGTGCAACTGTATCATAAGATAACAAACTTTGGAATGCAGTTTCAAGAATGCGGCTCGAAACTTACGGCAAAGTGTCAGGCTCACAGGACTTGGGACACAGGCGTTCGACAACGCGATCAAAACCATCAATGCTGTGCACAAATTGCTATTGCGAAACTATCCTAACTGTCAAATGGAACTGTGGACTGCAGGAAAATACTGTGACGACCCAGTCATTGACATAAGCAACAGATATTTCACATCAAGACAGTGCTAATTCACTGCCTCAGTGACCCCCTTCAAACCAGGTGTTGACCCAAACAACGTACTGGTGAAACTGGCAGGGGATAAATACAGTCACCTCAAAGACAACAAAGTTTTTTACTACAAACCTGACACAGAATATACGAAGTAAGTGACGAGCAGCAACAACATGCAAGACTAACGAGGAAACTTAGATTCCACACTTGTAACCCCAGCATTTTTCGAATTGGTGAACTGGTCGAAGCAAATTTTGCCATCATATCTTTTGCTGAAGGGGCATCAAACAACAAGAATGCACCTTGTCCTCAAAACCCTCGCATTCCTCAGTGGTCAGGTCACTGTGGTAAGCAATATATAACACATCCACAAGTAAAGCCTCGGCTAAACCACAGCAGGAGGCAGACGAATGCCGCCAGCAAGCGATGGCACCACAAGCATCCTCCGACAATCAGGAAGATCAAGTGATCTCATGGAAACGTCGCTTCTACAAAGACGAAGATGATACCAACTGGTGATGGCAGGCCTTAAGAGGTTGAACACAGGCAATTGAACACTAAATAGTTTAGTTTGTACACTGTGACACAAATAGATTAACATGACACCAGTGTACTGAGATCCTAGAATCTAGGAACTTAATTTGAACCCCAAGCCCCATCAATGCATTGTTTGTGCACTCTCCCATGGATCTGTTATCTTGGAATTCAGGCACACTGTCACTCTAGTGTAAGAACTCGCCTGTTAACACTGTCTGCGCGACCGGTGGCTTGCGACGAGTTGGTCCAAGAGTTTCCCTATGAGTTGACTGAGGAGGAGCTGAACGAAGAGTAGAAGGAGGATGGTGATTCTGAGTTCAAGAATAGAGGGGGGCGGATGATCCAGTTCTGAGATGAAGATCTTCTCCTGAAGACCAAGGGTCTTGCTTGCAAGCAGAATGAGATGATGCGCAACATAGATTGCGTAGATCAAACTAAAGTACATGGCGCTAATCTAGGGTCTTTTATACGTAACTGGAAGAGATGGGAAAATGTAACTGTAATAAGAGATACAGCTAGAGGAGAGATAGCATCCACTCGAAAAGAGATGAGATCGACTGTGAGAGAGCTCTCACAGTCGCGAGAGAAGATCCCACAAGTGTGGGAAGATGGCGATCAAGTCCGTATTGCGGTATACAAGATATATCAGAAAGGGAACTGACTGAGAGTAGAAATATCAGACAGAAAAGGAAAACCGACCAAAAGAGGAATCTATCCTGAGAAGCTTGTGGGCTGAGTACTGAAGTAGCTCTCAATATCATCCCAAGAGAAGGATGGTCCCAGGGTAGGCATCCCGTCACAGAACGACATGTATCCTTGACAAGTGGCTTCAAGGATGGCCTCTTTGAGAGCGAAGTTGAGCTGCTCCTGATGAGGCAACAAGTCGTCCCATACCGTAACATCGCCTCTCTTTGAGAGGACTCATAATGAGTAAGGGACAGGGGAAAGCATTCACGGAAGGATGGTACAATTTGATCTCTGGAGATGGGGACAAGACGGACCTTGACTTCAAAGCCCTGACCAAAGACTTCCTAACCACCTTCTGCCCTGCCTCCATGGAACAACAAGCACATAATGCCCTCCACAGCATGGATGTCCGAAACTTTAAAGGGAACTTTCATGAATTCATGACAGCCTTTGAGTTAGAATCAGGGCGAGCCAAGATGAAAGATGTCAACGATGTATTCTGCATCCTCCGGTGAGCAGTAGATAACAAAATCGCTAAAGCAATGACCCTGGTCAATCCACCGCCTAAAGCTCAAAAGGAATGGTTGGATAAAGCTGGGGAGTTCTATGATCTGGCCAAACAGAGTCATTACGACCACCAAGGAGGAAAGGGATTCGTCCCTTCCATTCATCCACACAAGAAGGAAAGGGACCCTTATGCCATGGACATTGACGCCATTTGCCTAAGCCCTGACGAGCGAGCGGAATGCTTCACTAAAGGCCTCTGTTTCATATGCAAGAAACCAGGATGCTCCACCAAGAACCACCCTTGCTACCCCAACAATCATCCCAGAGGAGGAAGGGTTTATCCAGGAAGCACCCACAATAGGAACCAGATCAGGGCAATGGAAACCAAGAAGGAGTCCAAGTTTGGAAAGTTCACACGAGAATATGGAGTCTCAGAGGAAACTGCAATCAAGACCCTGGAGATCTGTTGCCAGAAGGATGCCAGAGCCGAAGAAGAATCGGACTCCGAGGAAACCGTAAATCGGGTAGGAACCCAAGAGGATTTTTGAAAGGGAAGGAAGGATCGACGTCTTCGCTTCCCAGGATAGTCCCTGTAATAGTAACCAGTACCAAGTCCAAGTCAATGTGAATCCCCAATTCCCTATACACCGGTACTCAGGGCAAAATCGTTGACACTATGGCACTCATTGATAGCAGAGCTACCGGATGTTTTGTAGACTGACATCTGGTAAACAGAATGGGTTGGGAGAAACTGTGGATGAAAACCCCATTGTGAGCAAGCAACATGGATGGAACCACCAACGCAAATGGCCTGATATAGCACCATGTCTTGATAACGCTAAGGATAGGAGATCAGGAACAACCAATCACCATGATGGTAATAGATTGCAGAAAAGAGAACCTCATTTTAGGACTCCCTTGGCTCAGGGCAACGAATCCCCTGATTGATTGGACAACCGGGAAAGTAACCCTCCCCCACATTTTACCAAAATTATGACACAACTCACCTAAAGCGATTACCCAACAATACCTCATCAGGTACCTAAATATGGACCCAGACATGAGAATAGCCAGGCTTTGGAAGAAGAAATTGGATCACGAGGCAGCAAAAGCATACCTGGTCCATAAGACTATCATGTCCACCCAATTGGCAGCAGCAGCAGACAAAGAGAAGGTTACCCTTCCACCTACCTACGCCGCCTATAAAGACGTCTTCAGGGAACCGCCACCAGGAGAACTGCCACCCTCTCAGCTCTTTGATCATGTGATTGAGCCTACTAAAGAGTTCATTCCGAAACGAGCCAAGTCGTACCCCCTCAACCCAAAAGAAACCAAGGCCTGTTGAGAATTTGTTGATGAACACCTGAAAAGCAGGAATATCACCCCGTCCAAGTCCCCTCAAGCCTCCCCATTTTTCTTTGTCCCAAAGAAGGATGGGAAGCTACGGCCCTGTCAAGATTATCGACACGTAAACTTGGGGACAATCAAGAATGCCTACCCTCTTCCACTAATCTCCAATCTCGTCGACAAACTCAAGGATTCATCAATCTTTACCAAGATGGATGTCCGATGGGGGTATAATAACGTCCTGATCTGACCAGAGGATCAATGGAAGGCTGTCATTGTCACTCCATTTGGTTTATTCGAGCCCACCGTGATGTTCTTCAGTCTCTGTAATTCCCCGGCTACCTTTCAGGCACTAATGGACCACATTTTTGGGGACATGATAGCCAAGGGGTGGCTAATCATCTACATGGACAATCTCCTCATTCACTCCTCCAACCAGGACGTCCACAACGACCGCACGCGTTAAGTCCTCCAGTGAATGTAAGAACATAAATTGTACCTAAAACTGGAAAAGTGCAGTTTCAATGTCTTCGAGGTGGAATACCTGGGCATGGTGGTAATGAAAGGAGAGGTGAAAATGGACCCAATGAAGTTGACGGCAATCCAGAATTGGCGACCCTTGACCTTGGTCAAGGCTGTACGATCCTTCATCGGCTTCTGCATCTTCTATCGGAAGTTCATACCTAACTTCTCCGAGATCACCAAGCCGCTCCACCAGTTGACAAAAAAAGGAATGCCATGGGAGTGGACCCCGGAATGCCAGGCTGCCTTTGACCAACTGAAAGACATCTTCCTTACCTGACCAGTCCTCCACTACCCAGATTCACAGGCCCCTTTTACCGTTATGACCGACGCCTCCCTGGTCGCAGCGGGGGCAGTTTTAATGCAAAAAGATTCTGTCTGGGATCTCCACCCTTGTGCCTATTTTTCAAGGACCTTCGGATCAGTGGAGCGAAATTATGACATCTATGACCATGAGATGCTAGCAGTTATCTATGCCCTTACAGAATGGAAGCACTACCTGACAGGCACCACCCATCCGGTAACCATCCAGACAGATCACCAGAATCTCACCTACTTCAAGCACCCCCATAATCTTTCTCACCGCCAGGCATGCTGGCAAATGTTCCTCCAGGACTTTGACCTCCTTTGGACCACCTTACTTGGAACAGCTATGGGGCAGGCGGATGCCCTTTCCCACCTTCTGGAAATAGACACCTCGCTTGACAACCATGATGTCACATTCCTCCCCCCCCACTGCCTTCGTCCATCGCCTGGATGTCGCAATCGCGGAAAAGATCGTGACCTCCACCCCCTCCGACCCACTCGTACTGGATGCTCTCCATGCCCTCTCCAACGGTTCCCCACTTTTCCCCTGCTCAGCTGCCCAGGACTGGACCTTCTCCGAGGGGGCCCTTTACTATAAGGGCTGCTTGTATGTTCCAGAGTCAGCCCAGACCGAGTTCCTTACTATAAGGGCTGCCTGTATGTTCTGGAGTCAGCCCAGACCGAGCTCCTCCACCGTCTACACACCTCCACAGCGGGGGGTCATAAGGGCTGTGTTATGATACACGTCCTGTCGATCTCGTCTCCGTTGTCCGTCTAACAAAGAGCAATAGACGTAGAGAATGACGAGCAAGGCTTGGTAGAGGAAGTCCAGTTCTGACACGGTCTCGCTGGAAGAACCTATCTTCACAGCGGAAGGAGATGAGAACGCAGGTAGATTGCGTAGATCAAACTAAGGTACATGGCGCCAATCTAGGGTATTTATACGTAACTGGGATAGGGGAAAACGCTATCATAATAAGAGATATGATAGTGGGAGTGTGGTGGCGTCCGTGCGAAGGAAACTAGGCAGGCGTGTGACGATGGTCCCACGCTGATGAGAAAACATACGATCTGACGGGAAAGGATCTAAACTGAGTCCGTATGGCGGTGTACAGGATAGAAGAGACGAGAAAGGAAATGGTGGCGCGGACCTTGTGCCCGCAGGCGGCGAAGCAGACCGAAACAGTCCAGATAACGATGGAGTCAGTCGACCGACTGCTCCGTAGCGAACGCACCCTCTATGTCCTCCCAGGGGAAGTCGCTGCCTGGGAGTACCTCATCGTCACAGAACGAGACGTACCCTTCGTATGTCCCCTCCTCGATAGCTTGCTTGATGGCGACGTCGAGTTCCTGGGCGTGGAGAAGAGAATCGTCCCAAACCGTAACAGGCTGTTTCCACACTCTCGCCTGCATCTCACGTGACTACTGGTGGCCAGGTCTCCCCTCTCATGTCCAGCGCTTTCTCCAGGGTTGCGCCGTCTGTCAAGCAAACAAAGTGAACACCCACCCCACCGTTCCGACCTCTGTCCCATTTCCTCCTTCACTACCTGCCCCTTTCAACAAATTTCCATGGACTTCATTACTGACCTTCCACCCTCTGGGCCTTTCGACTCCATTCTGGTTGTCCTCAACCATGGGCTTACAAAGGGGGTAATTTTCCTCCCTAGCACAAAAACAGCTTCTGTGGAGGACGTAGCAAACCTCTTTTTCTGCTTTGTTTTCCCTCATTTTGGTCTCCACAACAAAGTCATCTCCGATCGAGGCCCTAACTTCGCTTCAGCCTTTGCCAAAGAACTGGCCAGGCTCCTTGATTACGATGTCGCCCTATCCATCCTCAAACTGATGGCAAATCAGAACGAGTTAATCAGGAACTCAAGACTTACCTCCACATCTTCTGTGCCAACACTCCAGACAAATGGAGTGAGGTCCTCCCCATGGCGGAGTTTTCCCATAACTTGGCAACACATTCTGTCACCAACGCTACGCCGTTCTCTCTGATGATGGGATACAAACCAAGGGCATACCCACCCCTAACAAAGACCTCCTTCCTCCCTGCGATAGAGGATAGTGTTACAAATGACTATTTTCCCCATGGCTATTGCTCACTAACTTAATGTCAAGACATTGACTCACTCATTACTCTAGATGAGTCACACTATGAGTCATGCTATGAGTCACGCCCTATCCTAGTTGGATCATTCATTACCCTAGTTGAGTCACGCTTTGAGTCACGCTTTGAGTCACACTCTATCAGTCATGACTCACTATGAGTCACTCCTGGTCACTCCCCTCTTTCAATGACATGGCCTAGCCCCAGGCCTAGACCATCCCCCTTGACCCTATCACCCTACACATGTTCAGCAAGGCTATGTAACCCCATCCTTGCCTCATGTTACCTCATGTCCATGGTCTAGACCAACACATGGCAGTCTAGAACATCCAACCCTACACCTTGGGTATAGGTGATACCATTCCTATCCACACCCTCCTTTCTGACAGCTACCATGCTGCACTCTAGACCATATACCCTTAGCCCTAGCATAGGATATCTCTAGATCTACCATACACTAATGTAAACAGTAGAATAGTATATAAGAGACTCCCCCAGCTCCAGGACAACCCAGTCTTGTCCTCTGGAGTTTTCCCAGTCTTCCTGGTGCTCTAAGACTCACAGGCACCCCACTGTCCTCTTAGTCCAATTGGTCCTTAGGTGGGCTGGTTGTTTCACACACTACATTGCAGGCAAGTACATCTAGCACAAAGCAATGAACTGAAGAGTAAAGACCACGCATCCTAGGTACCAATGGAACTCCAAGAAACACGGTCTCAGTTTACTCTAAGGTGATTATCTGCATGATGTGGGTAGAAACTAGTTCAAGTCTAGTCTATTATACTTAATGCGAATAGTTTGTAACTTGTAAATGGAACGTATATCGAACTTTACAGAATCTAGTGCCAACCAGACCACAAGGAGTAAATATCAAACCATAAAAACAACGACCATGCGCTGAGGTGCAGGAGGATGTCAGCTCCAACTATTCAAGTCCAAGAAGCCTGTCAGCATTTCGAAACTGGTAAGATGACGAAATACAACAGAATGGACAAGGAAACTTACTTAGCGACACGCAGTGCAACCAGAACTTGATACTCGAGACACATATAAGTCACAGTTAAGGGCCAGGTTGTGGTGACCAATTGAGACACAGTCAACGTCCTCGGGTCCCTCCGTGCTTCATCTAAAATCGAAGAAAACACAGATCGCAAAGGGGCATTGCAGACCAGAGCTCTGTACGTGCCATCTGGCTGCAGAGGATATCCCAGACTTCGAATTGGGGATTCGGAGGAGACTGCTCTCGATGGGATAAGTAGCAATGAAAAATAACAAAAAACAAGCAAGATCCCAAGCTCGATACAGACCAACAGCTCGAATATAGAAGGAGACAGAAAATACGCCTCTCATGAAAATGAACGAAGTTGAAATGGGACGCCAAATAAGGACGCCGGACAAAGACAACGACCTTTCGTTGAGACGCTGATCTGCCACATCCAGAACGTAGGAAGTATTATTGCACTGTGGTAACAAGTCAAGCCAGACAATCGAGTGAAGGAAGAAATGTATGACAATCAAGGAAGCAATGTCGCTAAGACAAGAAACACCAGACTGCCCGTTTCTGTACAAAGTATTTAAGATCTCAGTTATTCGGTGACCTTGTGCAACATCAAGGACCTCGCAAGGACGTTCATCAGCAGCAGCCACAACGTTGTCTCTATAACAAGCTAGACCAAAGACAGTTAGTCAAAACAGGTGACACGTTGAGTCACTTACAATGACGACGCTCAGAGACTCTAACAAAAGGCAGGAGATAGATTGAGCCTTCTGTGCTCATACTAACCAAACGAGAAAGAGGGCTCGGGAGATGGTCGACAAACGCAAAGAAGACAAGATTTATAAGGAGCTGTAGCATAATTGAAATTACATTGACTGTAGTTTAACAGAAGGGAGTATTATCGAACAAAGAAGCACGACGAAAGTGACAAATAAAGCTACAAAATCAGTCGACAAAATCAGTTGACGACAGCGATAAACTGCAACAGTGTTGCGAAAGACAACCTCAGTAATGAGCTAGGCAGGAGGCGTTCCAAGCAGGGCCACCCAATGCACATTAAATCCCAGGTTGTTTGTTGACCCATCAGTTTTCCAAGGAAAAGTATTTACAGTATAGACAACAAGCGCCAAAGATCCTTCAGGAAGCTCATTGTCATACGTCGCAGCACCATTCAAAGCAGGATTAAGATCCTTGTCAGGATCAAAAGTAGTGCGTTTGGAGGTATAATCATAGACCGGAACTGACAAACTATTAGTCAAAATCACGCACAGCTCGACAGCCAACATACTCCTCTGCGAAGAAGGCATGGTCAATCTACCGCTAGACACCCCCGCGACTCCTTGCAGACTAGCCACAGATACAGAGAAACTTGACCGCTTGACAGGCGTGTTCGGAGAAGAACCTACATACCAGTTAGAGATACATATGTAGATACAAACCAGT
>JBBPTU010000551.1:0-21654 GCA_038094295.1 Tylopilus aff. beelii | reverse complement strand
GTCTGCGGAGTATCAATAAGAGAAGTTTTACACTCGAACCACGACGTTCTGTCCCCAGGTGAGACGACTGAGCCTTCCCTCTGTCGCTGGAGTACCTCTGGTACCTCCTATACCCCACCTCTCAACACTTTTTCGGTTCCTCGTTCGGTTGGCGCTTGGCCGATGGTGCTGATTTTCACGTGGCAACCGATGGAAACTTCCATCATTGCCACCGACGTTCTGCCAGTGATTGCCCGGTGTTTTACGAGCCAGCCTATATCGTTCCAAAGGCTGAAGTCGACGCAGTTGGCGAGCGGATTACTCAAGCACGAAGGCGTCAGCAAAAGAAGCACAAAGGCCCAATTCCAGACGAGGCTATTGATCAGTGTGAAACATCATATGAAGCTGCAGATGAGAAGAAGCAGAAGGCGTCTATGGAAGGATTCAATGATACTGGACTTATGTGCCTGATTTGCCATCACAATATCCCTCTCTTCTTTGCAAATATTGACTCCCCCGGTGAACAACAGAAATATTGTATTGTGCTTGTGGAGCACTTATTCAAGCTCCTCCCTTCTTCAGCAACCGTGTGCCTATTTTACGATATCGGATGTGTCGTGGATCGCTCCCTTGCACGGGTGTGTATTTACGTTATGTGGGTAGACACTCCAACCGATCGATCCACAGTACGACATTCTTCCTCCCAACATCACCTCTCGCCTATGATTTGCGACCATGGCTATGCATGCATACGGCCATGAATGGGCCTGTCAACTAATTTATAACCCTCGGCTTGTAGATGGACTTGGTTTGTCAGATGGCGAGGGTACCAAGAGGCTCTGGTCGCACTTCATCAAGTTGATTGGCATCGAACATTCATCATCGGTAAGTATTGTAATAGTGTCTATAACTCTACCTAAGATATCATAGCGCCAGCAGCGCATCTGGCTTATCGACTGTCAGGCTTCTGCAGTCGGTGCAGAGATGCGCAGAGATCTCAGTTCATGGCAAAAACATTGCCTGAAGAAAGGTGTTGGTGAACAAGGTGATGCCGCGCAGAAGGTGATCGATGAGTGTGGTGTCTCAATCACTGAATTGCAACATGAGTGGGTGAATCTGCGAACCGCACAACTTTCAATTCGTGCACGTAAGTCCGAGTCCTTTACTATACCTTAGAGTAAGGACTAAGGATCGCTGTCAGATGCGCCCGTGAAACTCAAGAAAGAGCTAGATAGCATCCTTGTGCTACAAGCGGACCTTGACTCGTCAGAACGTGCACTCCAGACTGCACGGAGTGTGATAGAGAAGGAATTGACCCCGGAGGGTGCCCTTGTGCTGTTGGATAGCATGGAGCGCAGTCATGACCGCTTGTTGGACAAAATCGAAGCTCTTTACACTTCATTGAATGTCCATGAGAAGTTCCCCGAATTGGGTGGTGTCAGGCTTGAGTTTGTGCAAATTCTCCTTATGGCGCGTGATTTGAAAATCAACATCCGGAAACGAGCGATCGGCAGCTTCTTCGAATGGGATAAGCTCGATCGTGCCATGGGTGGCAGAGACAAAGCATTGGGTAAGTTCACACAACTAACAGCATGACTGCGCGTTCATCTGATTCATGGTTTCAGGGACAAAGCTTCACCAAAAGACAAGGAAGGCTATTGTGAAACGACAGCAAGCCCTTATGGCGGCAATCAGAAAATTCAACAAGTACTGTCAGAAGCTCGATGAACTCTACGATCCATCTTATTCTATCCCTTTACCTGCTCCGCTCCCCACTAAACTCACAGAACTACGCAACGATCAGTTCCTTCATCAGGATATCAGGATATCCCTGTCCTCTGGCGAAACTCCCTGATGGCTTGAAGATCCTGATGTACGTGATGGTATCCGTGGACTTTTGAAACACAAGCGATGTCGTGAGGAGCAACGGCAACTTCATGTTGAAGTGGACAATATGTGCTGCTGGTTCAGTCTTGAATTATGTACTATCAAGCTTGCGCTTCGCCAGCCCACCAGTGCGTCAATAGTTCTCAGCAGTTGACTTACCTGACCGCACTCTAGATTCTTTGTACTATCCCCTTTTGGAACACCGCCGCGAACAAGCTCTCGAATTACAAGATCAGTGGCCAACTACCCTCACGTCTCTGTTGCACTATGCTACTCAAGTAAAAGAGGCTGTCAAAATTGCTAACATGCTGAGTGGTACCTCTCCCACTGCAGATTCGCAGAGCCTACTGCCAGCTTTCTGCTCTGTCTCTCTCGAAGATGTCGTGGAGGGTGATGACTGGGACTCTGATACTGACGACTTGTTGGAATTTGCTTATTCTGAGCACAAAGAACAAGAACTTGATTCTGAGCAAGCTCTTCTTGGCGATATCCTCAATGGTGATAATGAGGATGATGGTGAGAAAGATGAGTTACCGTCAGTTGTAAAAATGTCATGGGACCTTCCTGAGGTAAGTGTCTTGTCTTGGCTTACTACAATGGAGCCCCGTGCTTACATATTTCTATTAAGTGCACGAAGATAAATGTGCTCCACATTCCGTCAACCTTGGGTATCGATCCCGGCAACCTGGTCGAAAGAATCTGTCCAGCCACTGATGGTTTCCTGCGGGTAATATTTGAAAGGAAAGATATTGAGATCCTCTCCTCTAACACTGCCCTCCTCAATGACTCCTGTGTCAACGGTTGTGCCACTCTTCTTTACTCAGAAAACCCCTCTCCACATGTGAATCAAGTCACCGTCTTCTCGACACATGACCTTCCGCGTGTC
The DNA here is from genome assembly GCA_038094295.1 of Tylopilus aff. beelii. Taxonomy (NCBI): domain Eukaryota; kingdom Fungi; phylum Basidiomycota; class Agaricomycetes; order Boletales; family Boletaceae; genus Tylopilus; species Tylopilus aff. beelii. The sequence goes on along the minus strand of JBBPTU010000551.1, from coordinate 18,902 downwards.
AGGTATAACGCTACTGATGAGTCATTTGGTGGAACATGAAATGGTCGCGATACTGGGAGAAATCCATATGGATACTTCCTATCCATCGCCCTGGCCACTGGGTTATGTGTACAATTGACATCACTTCACGCTGTCTCCTTTTGTTTGACAGCTTTGCGAAGAAACACCCTTGAAAGAAGGATTTACCGGTAAGTGAGGTGATCCATGATACATTTAGATGGACTAAAACGACCACGAATAGGACATTATGGTGCTTGTATTGCGCCTCTCAGCAATTGCTCTTCACAAGCAGAGCGTCCCACGGCGCGATCTTGGAGATTGGACAACACATCCAATTTTGGTATATACTCGTCAATGTTTGACCCTCATGATATTAATCTTTTTCGTGTTCCAGCTCACTGCTATCCAATCCAATGACATTGACTGTGGTTTGTGGGTGCTCACACAAGTCGCAGCAGTCATAAGGGGATCTGACACCACCAACTTGACCAAACAGGATATGCCTGTGTTCCGTCGATACCTACATGATCTCATACTTCGAATTCCTGTCGTGTCGTATTACAGCGGTTTTCAAAAGTCCGTGGAAAGTAACCAAATCATTCAAATGGTTTACCGGGCACATGACTAGGACCCCAAAGTGCCTCTAGTCACGTGTATTGTATTTGCTTGTAATGGTTATTTTTCTTTTTTTCTATTTGACCAGCATGTCGTCGCCATCTCCAACTCGAGATCTCAAGGATGAGCAAGCATTCTCCATTTCATTGACTGAAGATACTATGAGGTAAATCTACTTTCAAGGAAGAGAAGTCAGTGAAGACGAAGGAGCTCTCGAGTGTTGCACTTGAGCCATAGCTCATCTCATAGTTCATCAAATAAAGAGTTTTCCGATGGTCTAAGAGTGCAGAAAGGAAGGCAAGATCAGCCTGACTGAGAGAACACAGATGGCCCACTCCACATGAGTAGTTGTGGGTATTTGAGACTATGCCAAAGTGCTCATATCAGTTCAGGACCCCAGTGGTAGACCAATGCTTCTTGACATTGAGCAGACCATGATCTATACATGCGTGCACAACAGCTATCGAGGGACAGCGAACTCGGTTGTCGTGCATGAGAGACAACAGACAGGTGATTGCTGGTACATGCACAAAACTAAATTCTTGTTCAGGCAAAGTATCGAAACAAAGTGTAAAACATGCAAAGGCATGCTCGGGCCATGGTCAATGCACGAGCACAGGGTGAACAAGAGCGGGATGGTCATAGCACGACCTACAACAATAAATGCAAGTCAAAAAGGATAAACAATCATAGGAAACAATACGTGGCAGCGCACATCGGTTTTGATGCAGTCTGGTGACACTTGGGGTTGCGCCCAAGCTCGCTCTAACTCCAACACAGACCGCAGATATCCTTGACGGAGTGACCCTCACGACGAAGGGCCGGGATACAGGACTCTAGGTGGTTGCACATGGAAAAAGTGGGGGAAGACAGTCACCACGGTATCACTGAGTTTGATTTGTTTGGTTGGGACCCGGGGTCCTAGTCACATGCCCGGTAAACCATTCGAATGATTTGGTTACTTTCCACGGACTTTTGAAAACCGCTGTAATGCTGTAGTAGTTACGATCGTCACCAGACTCACCACCAATATAGTGAAGTTCGAAGGCATCTGGAATTACACGAAGATTCTCTACCTAGTCCAAAAGGATCATGTGGGCTGCGTGACTGATTATGTAGCACAAACTGTGGCCCCATGAGGCTTTCGAGAGGGTTCCACTTAGGTTGTCTAGGCCCACAAGGCACCAATTCAAAAGAGGGACTTGTGGGTACGACGTAACTCACATTTCAACGCTTCATGATGACTGACTCTCCAAACACACCAGAGTACTATTGGCTGGTAATCGGTCAGGCGATGCAGGACAGCGCAAAACCTGGCATCTATTGGACGGCACCGTAAGTTTTCTAGTTCATACGTTGGACATTCCTCACGCTATGCAGCCCGGCTATTGCATGCGGACGGTCTACCCCACCAATACCGATCACAATTCAGTGTGCTTTGGTGTCTGAAGCCAAGTGCATTCATGACGTGCTTCAGCCCGTAGTCACCACTCTCCCTCGCGACCCTAGCTCCGACGAGCTCCTCACCGCCTTCACGCAGTCCACAGCAATGCACCACCTTTTTGAGGAGGATTCCACAGATTTCTACGCTGTCGCAATCGGGGTGTCCCCAGGAATTTACTAGCAGAAGTGGGCCAACAAGTGGCAATATGAGTCCTCAAGCAAATCATTTACAATATAAAGCCAGGGAAGCCTTTTTGTGGTCAATACTATTGATTAGTGATCCACTGGACATATTATTGGAAGTTTTTACAAAGTTACCAGAATTCTTTTGACCATCATGAAACCAAATGGTCTTGTCATTGTCCATATATTGCATAACAAAATGGTTCTCACCATAGTATACAATCCCTTTCAGATGCAATTGACTATATCTTGACTTTCCCATTATTTTGATTGTATCAGATAGGATAAAATTATGAGGTACTGATGATATATCAAAACATATCATATGAGGTATTTTTGAAAAATGGACCCTATGATCCAGTTGCTCATTACAAAAGTTGCATATAGGATTGCTATCATCCAAAAAATGATCTAAGATCCATTCAGCAACAGAACGACCTGAACCAGGCAAAATATCAAAGTGTATAGAGGATCTAGCACAATATGGTAAGTGCCTATTACATGTGGAACAAAGGAGCCATCCAGGTTCAAATTCCTCTGTGAGCAATCTATGGGCAAGATCATTTACACTTGCAAATCTATGTCCCATAGGAAATGCTCTGGGGTTGTTTGTGTGAATCATCTGACGTACATTTTCACGAACATCAGAGAAGGATTTCTGTTTGATTCTAATGTCTTGGAAACCTTTGACAAGTTCAATCATATATAAACTTTGTGTCTTGTAAATCTTGTTCCAATATGATGGTTTCTCATTCCAGATTCCAAATAAGATTGCAAAGATTGCATCATATGCACAGCTCCAATTAGCACTGTCCCATGAAAGGGCAATTGAATTCAAATCAAGATGAGAAATGTTTTGAGTTGAATTGACTCCCTTTTGTGTTGTTCTTAAAGCAGTACTTCCAGTTTCAATCACGTGATTTGATGTTATTCTTGAGGCATCTTTGGAATGTTTTGATCTGTCAACAAGTTTCCATTCCAAATCTAAGTCAATGGAATCCAATGGATCAACTTTGTTCCAATTCAGCGATGCATGCATATGTAAAGGATTATATGATTTTCCTTTCCATTCTCTAAACTGAGAAATAAGTATATTTCTTCTATGACCTATTACACATGAAGGTAGTTGACCATTGTAACGTAATAGAGTAATATCATCCAATAGTTCAAGTTCACGGAACTCCCTCCTTAACCATCCAGAAGTACCACCTGTAATTTTACTATGATCCAAGGATTGAATAATTGCTGTTCCATCAGCTGTGGTCCCTCTAGATAAAGCTGTATAGTAAGACTGGTGTGATTGACAATGTTGCAAATCCACTACATTGTAATCTCTAGTCTTGCCTTGTGATGCATAATCAGTCATTGCAAAATTAGGAAGAATATGTACCTGTTTGCGCCGGATGCAAATGCATTGATCACTTGGTAATACACAAGTGATGTCCTTAGTTGCATGTGAAATGGGAACAACATTGGTTCGCAAACCATCAATTTTAACACTTATTGGCGGTGCTATTAACTCTACAAACAAGGTATCAAGCATTAGTTGATTATGATATCCAATTTGTGTTGTCCACCCTTTAACAATGGCCTCCTGACCATTGGTAATACAAAGTTCTGTTGCATCATTGTGTTTTAAGATTACAGGCATTCCAATACATAGTTGCAGACAGCTTGCAAAATGGTCAGATGAGTGTGGAGAACCCTTCCATAGCACCTGTTGTTCAGGCAATGTGAGCTGAACTTGATTCTTACATTCTTGCTTCCTTGTATGCTTTTGTCCACTAACTGTAGCAGTATCTGCCAGGCGGATGTCCTCTGAATAGAAAGTTATCAGTTGTTGATTTGTGTCTTTTACAAATCTTACCGAACCAAGTTCATTTATCCAATCTTTTTGGGAGTTCCAAGCTGTAATAATGGATACATTTCTGAACTCCTTTGATGTCAATGATGGTTGTGCATTGTGATGACATACAATACGAGTCTCAAGAAATTTCAGATCTTTTGCAGTACAACTTTTATACCGCATATTATATAAACATGTGCAAAATTTGGAGTCATTAATTGAGTTTCTAGTTTGACGCATATTTTTCTGTAAGATAACAACAATGGTTATTTGATGCCATAAAGCTTTTCCAATTGCAGATTCCTGATCATAGTGAGATAAACTTGCATAAGATGAATTTCCCACAGTGCCACTATATAAGGCTCTGGTTTCACCTCCTAAAACAGGTGGCAATTGAGCAAAGTCACCTGCAAAGATCATGTTTACACCACCAAATGGTAAATCACAGTTGTTAAAGGCTTTAGAAAGTTGTGCTGAAATTTTATACATATCATGACAAGAAAGCATTGAAACCTCATCAAAGAATATATATTTGACTCCAAGTAATTTCTCCTTCATAGCTGAAATAGTATTTCTGCCACCCATATGTTTTTCATGGATACCTAGTATTGAGTGATAGGTATGACCACCAACATTTGCAGCAGCTGTTCCAGTAGGTGCAAGAACAATGAATTCAGATTGTCTATTGATCTTGTAAAAGAATGATTTTAATGCTTTGATCACTTGACTTTTTCCTGTTCCTGCCATTCCACCCATATACATCTTCAGCTGATCTTTGGTTTCAGATACAGCATGATTTGCAACAATTCTGAATGCCCTTTCTTGGTCAGCATTTAAGCTGAAATCCTTGACTAAGCAATCAATTATGTTTTGAATTTGAGTTGAACCATGAACAAAGTCTTGAGTCAGGTAACTAAGATCAACTATTTCAACTTTTGATGCATCATCATTGGTATTAATATCAACTTCCATTGACATTATATTATGATTTGGCAAGTTATGATTGATTGAATCACTAGATGTAGTGTTTTCTTTAGCTTGAACCATAAGACTTTTGGCCTCATTCACTTTGTCATGCCATGATTTTGCATCTAATGAGTATATAGGCTGTATGGGTAAAGGAGGCATGAGATTACTTACATCATGAGGGAGTTCCAACAGCCAACCTGACTGAATCATTATTTCCTCAATAATACTTTTGTCATATTCCCACTTAGCATGTTTGTGACCCAAACTGTCTAATATCAAAGGCACAAGTTGAAGTTCATCTGTGATATCAACTGTATGATCACCTTCTACCATTTCAATCATTTTCTCTGAAATTGCAAAATTTCTAAGTGGAACAAAGCCTTGTATTTTGGCTTCATTTTTGCGCTGTTGAGAAAAATCATCATGTGCATCCATGCATTCATATTTCACCTTCAAATTTTCCATAATTGCAATGTGTTTCTTTGCAAATACAAATATGTCAAAGGCATCTTTCCATGTTGAAGATACATGTTTCAAATCTAATCCTGTTCTCCAGGGTTTGAATAATGTCAACATTGTTGAACAATAGAACTCCTTATCCTCTTTGTCCCAGCGTGGCAAGGATGAGCCAATAAAATTAGGAACTCTCTTATTATGAAATGGTGAAAGCTTCACACCATGGGTGAGATATAGAGGATGGTCTACCTGATACAACATCTTGTTATGTAATGCAGGAATTTCCTTGGAGTAGATCATTTTTTTTCGCAATTTAATAGATAGAGGCATACGGTCATATCTACATATCCAATCATAAAGACAAATCTCATTACATTCAGAAGGTCTATAGATGTAATCAAATGTATGACTCACACCAAGTATTTTCCCTTTTGAACACAACAAAATCATATTTTCATCATTGTCGACAATTGTGTTGTCTTCCTCATGAAAAGCTCTTCTAGCTTCATGAACATAAGACAACCAGGGAAACAAGATAAACTTATGATCAGTATAATGATCTGGATGTTGAAGAAGATATAGAGATGCAAATGGTGCACCAATTTCTAATTTTGATGTCAATGAATTGACTATTTGTGTCATGAGTTTTCTGGCCTTCTCCTGTCTATCTAATGTACCTCCTATGAGCTGGGAGTTTCTTTGATACACATCACGAATAGTATCAAACACCACATAGGTTTTAAGGGGACTTTTGCGAATGTAGTCAGATATATAAGCAACAACTGCCTTACAGCGGTGTGCGAAAGTAATGAGATTGTGCAAAAAATGTGAGGCGCGGCGTCGGTCTGACGGAAAGGGAAAGCATGCTAGATAATAGAAGGGACACGTAGTCAACGTTGTACATCGTTACCCTCAGCAATGGTCAATCACCAGATCAGCAACGATCTCAAGGATTGTGCTCTCCGACTTTGGGACCGTGGATGGGAGCTCGAAGACATCTGTGAAGCACTAGGAGTCTCCCGAAGTAGCTGCTATCGATGGCGAAAGATCTTTGAGGAATCTGGAACAGTTGACCGACCTCGATCTCCTCTCATTGGACGAACCCGCAAAATCACCCGAGCGATCCTTGGAGCAATCGAGGAACTTTATCAGGAAGATTCCGATCTTTTCCTTGATGAAGTCTGCACCTGGCTTGCAGTTGAGCACAACATCAAGATCTCGGCATCCTCTCTCTCTCGTAACCTTCTCAGTGCTGGACTCACTCGAAAGATGCTCCAGAAACTCACTGCGGAGCGTTGCGACATTCGACGTGAAGAGTTCAAACAGATGCTTCGAACGGATTTCATCAGTGATGGGTCTGAATTTGTTGTCGTCGATGAAACAAGCAAATACGAGCGGACCTATGCACGATGGTTTGGAAGAGCTCCTTGTGGCCAACGGGCACAGATCCGAGATGTATTTGCCCGTGGAACTCGATACTTGCTCTGTGCAGCACTTACGATTGACGGATATCTTGCCGCTCGGGCGATAGAGGGTTCGTATGATGCTGATAAATTTTACGACTTCATTTCTCAAGAAGTTGTAAGTAAATGATGTCTCTATCATGTTCAATTACCTGGACTCAGCTCTGTTAGCTTCCCGCTATGAACCCGTATCCACAGCGACGCTCGGTCCTTGTCCTCGACAATTGTCGCATCCACCACAACCCAGATCTTGTTGATCTTGTTGAGGGAGCTGGTATGCAACAAGTTGTCCCTACGTACACAGCTGATTTGATCACCATTGTCCATAGGTTGTGTAATGCTTTTTCTTCCGCCATATTTGCCCGATCTTACACCAATAGAGGAGTCATTTAGTGCCTGTACGTATTCTGGACCATTTGAACGAAAGCCGTGTCGTATAGTAATGAGTTTCCAGTCAAGGCATACATCTGGCGTCATGGACATGAATTACGGTTGCACGATCATCCCATTTACGCCCTGGAAGAGGCAACAGGATGTATTACTGATGATAAAGCACAAGGATGGTTCAAGAATGCAGGGTACATTACAGAATGAATGTCTATATGCATGTATGCTGGCTTGGAATCCCAAAAGACGAGTAAACGAGTAGTAGAAACAACTAGCGATCAATAATGGCAGCAAAAAGCGACGACAGCAAAGGGTGATGATGATAGCGAATGACAGTCCCAAACCTACATCCAGTGTAACTTGATTGCCTCACAGAATTTGAGGTGGGCGGCGAGGAATGATTCCCAACCAAGTACTGTAAACTTTGCCTTACCTCCCCACTCACTCTCAGCAAGCCTTTCGACACCACGATGACCTGGGCGGTATTCGAGCATTGAAAGTTTCGCTTCATCACTTTCTGAGATTCTGTATGTTGTACAGAAGTCCGAGAGTGAGACATTGTGAGAGGTCGTGCCGGGTGAAGATGTTGGCGCTGTCCAATGCCCGAATCCTGGGTTCGCCGGAGGCTGATGATAGAGATAATGTCCTGGAGCTGGTGCCATGGAAACGAAGGGCCCAGTATGGCCATATGGTGGGGGATAGTACGGTGGATAACCATAAGGGGGAGGTGGCGGTGGATAGGCTTGTGGTGGGAGTATGGCAGCGTTGTAGAGTTCTGAAGGTCCATTAGCTAGGCCTGCAGACAGCCTGAGAGTGGAATGACCGGCAGGTCCCATTGGGGGATAGGGATTCTCGTGCATTGTTGACTTTCGAACCTTCAGTTTCTTATCCTCAGCAAAGTGCGCTGAGTTTGGTGGAGCTAAGAAGTCGGCCTTGTCCATAACCTGAATAACGAATGATCATAGTCCAGGGACAAAAAATTCCGATGACTTACAATGGCAGTTGCCCAAGATCTGATCTGCACTGGTGTTAGCTCAAAATAGCTGCCCGTCGTCTTGTTTTTCCACACCCGCATATCTGGAAAAGCTTGGACATTTCTGACAGGATATTGTTGCATCAGCTTTGCTTCAGTGTCTCCACGGCTTGCAGTAACACTAGACTGAGTGCTCGTCAGGGATCAATATTGTATGACAAGCATGGATCACCTACAATCACACTTTTATTACCCAACGAACCATCTCGGGTGTTATTCGTATTGACTTGAGTGCATTGTTCATTGTAACCATGGTCCTATTCGTGCTTTTCAGTAGGTAACTGGATATATGCGCCGGATTCACTTACTTCAAGTTCCCGACTCAATTCCAGCGATGGCTTTGGCGTGAATAAGAAGACAACAACGTTGTCTATTGCACGCTTTGCCTTTATGGCATCAAGGAGCACTACAAAGCCAGCGTGATCAGCAATCTTCTTGCGAGGAGCCGACTGGGGTTGTCCTTCAAACTTCCACTCGAACTTTGATGTTGGTAAACGTTCAAGCCCACAGGAAAGGACGGATGCGAGTTCTATCTTGAATTTTCCAAAGGACTGGCATGTCTGGAACTTGAACGGCCCTTTGGACACCGGTGCCAATGTGGTCGTTGACACCTTGGAACCTCGACCCGGCTTTTTCTCGACCATAGTCAACGTCTCTTCAACTTGGATGTATACGGTAAACGTGCGCACTACGTCCTCTTCGGCAGGACCCTCATCGGAGGACTTGGGAGGGCATTCTTGTTTGACAGCACCAGAAACCTTGGTCATCAGATGTTTTTGCTTCTTTGCTGGTGGCTGGGTCTCGGCAGGATCTCCAGAGTCATCCCAGGTCCGCTTTCTGGTAAACGAAGAAGGAGTATGGTTCATGAATTGAATTTCGGGAGAAGCAGCTATACGACATTAGTTGACATGTACCAGTCCACTGATGATAAATCTTACAACATGAATCAATGAATTTGACTTCAGATGTGCTTGCTCCATACGCAGGATCAGTTAGATCAGAGTTGATTGGGTCGTCGAGGCAAGCCGACTGTTGTGGGTGATTGGTTAATGGAGCATAGAATCTAACTCAAGGAAACATACCTCTTCAATTTCCAGCTTCTGCGCACCACTTTCCGGCGTCTGCGGTAGGTCTGAAAGTGGGCTTGCTTGCCTTCCGAGTCCAGGGTCTTCGTCTACCGGCAAGTTGGACAGACTTGTTTCCCTTGGCACCCTTGGGGGAAGCTTGATGGTGAACTTGCTGCCTGGCTCAGCTTGTTTTCTAGACCTCGTAGTAGCACGCTTTTTCTTTGCCATCGCGTGAATGTAGTGGATACAATAGATATCGGACGGCTACGTCGTACTTCCGCCCTGCAACTCCTTCTCCTTTTCTGTCAGACCGACGCCGCGCCTCACATTTTTCGCACAATCTCATTACTTTCGCACACCACTGTAATAGCAGTGCCTGAAAGAAGACTAGTTACATCAGTATTGCACCTAAATAGATATGAAATAAGATAGGTGAAAGTATTCATCATTGATTCACCTTTTCTAAGTGTTAGATATCCTGTCAATGGATCTACAAATGTATTGTCATATATAGGTCGAGGAAATCTAGCTTTGCAAACACCAAGTTTGTTTGATTTGCACCCAACTACAGGTTGATGTAACTTGTTTTTCACATGAACAAAAGTTTGTCCACCAGTACAAGTGTGAACATTTGTGCATAGCAAGATGTCATCAGTACATGTGCAAAAGTCTTTGAGCCATTGTTTATATACAGAACATTCATTACAGTTACACTCCCTTTTGTTTTGTTTTAAACATCTGTATGGAGGAGGAACAGCCAATGTCTCTGTTGGCTTTTGATATTCATGATGTAGTTCATGTTCATTAACCCTTTCTTGGACCTGTTCCAAACTGCCTGATGCAAATTCACCATTGTGACATGCTTCTAGATAAGACACTAGATTTTTCTGAAAATCAGATTCCTTGGACATAATGAGACTTCGCATTTTTTGTGGTGATATGCTTGATTTGATCCAGACTAGCATATGCAAATGAAGAGTCAGTCTTCCTTGCTGTTCAACAGTACCATAGTAAGCATCAGTATTACCATAAAAACCACGTGAGTAATTGCATTGCACCCCTTTAGGTACAATATCTGCATTAAGATCAATATCAGTTCCAAGAACATGTTTGATAAATAAGCAAATCATCAAATGAAAAAACCGTGCAGCAGCAACAGGATTAGCAGATACCAACTTTCGCCTTTCACTTTGTGGTAGTATTTCAGGGATGAATTTCTCTTTATTGTCTGCATAGTAAATGCAAATAGGATTCTTCTCATCTGCTGGAGATAATGTAATGTACCAAGAAGGTGCCCCTTTCAATGCAATAAGTGACCAAATCTCATTACATATATGATGCTTGGAAGTAATTGAACCATTTACATTTTTACCAATCAGATCCAAATCCCTTATGAGCTGGAAACATGCCTTTTCACTATCAGTAGTAGGTTTGATGTTCTCACCAGCTTGCATTTTGGTTGAGATTTCATTCAAGACATCTGGACTGATTTCAAATAATCTATTTATGATGCTATGAAAAGATGTCCTATTGGTCATGAGAAATCCACTAGTGGTAGCTTGTTTGATTTGTTCATGATTGAAAGCAATAAGAGCAAACATTTCATCCATTTGAAAGCGTTTATCATAATACATAAGCATATATCGCTTTCGCTTTGTATCTGATATTTGACCTTTGTGTATTTGATATCCAATACCACCAAGACCATATGGAAATAGCCAAGGAAACATCATAGGGTATAACTGAGTATTGTTCCATAGTGTTTCTGGTGTTTTGTCATGCCCTATTGCCATCATTTTGCCACCTTGTTGCAAGTGTTGCATAGCAATTGTCTTAAGTGCAGACAAGGGTAAATCCATGTAATTCTGACCTGTGATTCCATGGACAGTCAATGGACATATTCCTTTGTCAGTCCCATCATCCAAGCCATTGTCATTGATACCTCTTGCTTCAATAGGACATTCACCAGATGAATGCCAATAATCAATAATAACAGGTGGAAGAGTTTCAGAATATGCCAGCAAATTCTCCACAGATATGGTCAAATCACTGTAATCTTTGTGATTCAATTTCAACCAGCTTAGTGCATTGTATATTTTTTTTCTGTGAACAAGCAATGGAGTTCGCTTGAAGTCATCCTCAGTCGGAGGTGCAGGGCCAGCAAAGATAATGGCAATTACATCATCCAGATCTTCAGGAGGAGGAGGAAGAACTGCATACACTTTTTGCAAAGGGTGTCTAAAGGATATAGCATTTGCTATTAGCTTGTGAGAGCCTGAACTTAGAACCTTGACAATACATCTATTGTGACGGACCCTGGATAACAACAACTTCTCAATATAGGAGAGTTCTTTTAGCTCCATTGGAACATCACCATACCACATATTATTGGCCAAAGCAATTTTTGGACAAATACCCTTTCTCAAACTGTTCCAACAAATTGTACAAACCATGTCACAATTTGGTGCAAGAATAGGTCCTTGAAGCTCCTTAATAGGCTCTGTGTGATGTTTGCGTTCCAATTGGGTTATATTCTGTCCTTCTCGAGTTAAAACTGAGAGGTGAATCTTAGAAAGGTTGTCAATCTCAACAGTAATATAGAAAGTGGTAAAAGCTGTCCACATACAGCACAACCTTTTTCCTCAAGCATATTAGAGGATATGTCCTTGCAAAAGTTATGAATAATTTTGTTGCACAAATTGGATGAAGGAGGTGTGGGTGGGAACTTGGCATCTACCATTTTCTCATCACAATTGGTGCTTGGTTCTAGTTTACGTTTACGATTTGACTGACCACTATGTTTGAAAATGGATACTGGTGACTCTGAATTGAAAACATATGATTGGGCTATCTCTCTGGCAAGATTAACAAGCTGCCTGTTGTTTGATCTTTGAGTTACAAACACACCATAAGATCTAAGCAGATCACAAGCAGTTTGATTAGTGAGTCTTGTAATCAAAATATCCAAGGGAATTCTAGCTAGTATGATACCTTCACACATACCTTCACTTGCCATATGAAATGGAAGATGTGCAGAATATTCATATAAGCTTGCATGGATATCAATGTCTTCTGGAAACTGACAGCTGACAAGATAAGGATGTAAGTCATGATAAGTAAACATAGCAACAGCCTTGCGGCCCTGACCACCTGCCATGACATTCAATTTTATATCAGATTCAGATGCACACCCACAATCATCACAGTCTATGAAAGGAAAAGGAAAAGATGTGAAAATATGGAAAAATTCCATGAGTCTTCTCAATAGCATAATGTTGTTTAATAGGTAATATATGGTTGTATGATCAGATCCTACACTCAGGTGTCTAAGTGACCCTGGCAAAACATATACCTCAATCATTTTCTTCATTAAAGCTTGGAAATCATGTTGTAACATACAGTTTCTTAAAGTCAACATCTTACAAATCCAAATCATCAGCTTTAACCTAACAGAGAATGGTTTCAGGGAAAAGATGATGTGAGGACCATTGAGTTGGAATGTCAAGCTAGCAGAACCAAACTTCTGTTGCACCATGTATAGTACTTTCAATTTCCACATATGATCAACAATGAATGTTCTTTGATTATTATGATTATTATTCCAAGCATAAAGTTTGTAATACCCATGGACAGGGTCGCTGATACATATATCATATATTATACCCTGATCTAAGGGTGCAGCATGTTCACAGAAGCAAACATCATGAGGCGGAGAGTAATCTGCAACAAAAAATCAAAGTCAGGTTGTGGTACGAGGCAAACACGACGGATTCGGAAAGACATACTTAATGACACGTCAATGGAAGCCAGAGGATCGCAGTTGATACCAATGAACAAGTGAAGAGCTGTCTGTGCACTTGTAGATGGACTCGAAGCAAGACCTGGAGCGAAGATAGCTATAGCAGGATTAAGTGACATCAATATTGATGAACTACACCACTGACGGAAAGATAAAAGAAACTGAACTCACCACGATCATTGATATAATCATGTATAGGCTGCAGTTTGCCTGGGGGTATTCCTTCAGGCGAGCCATTTAGGCAAGAATCTCGGACCAGACAGAACTGGATCGACATCCACAGGTTAGTCTGTAAAAGACAGCAAATCAAAACACCCATATCTACAAGATCGAAGAGCTTACGAGCAACCATGCGAACACAGCCCAGTACAAGATGACCATGAACTGGATATGAAGCATGGTATGGAGAGATACTGAGAGCGATGGGATTGCAGTAGGTGAATCATGATGAATGGGATCTAACCTGCCAGAGAAGAACGTCATTGCTAGTGTAGGTGAATATACCTGCGAACTCACAGATGACCCAGGGACAACGAGCTATCAAGCAAGTGCAAACCTCACAACACAAGTCGGTAATTGCCATGTGGAGATTGAAATAGAGCATGCCCTGGTGATTCAGATGAGTTAGTACGACTGGTAGCCCAAGTAACTGATCCCACAGACACACCAACTTGAAGATTCTGATTCAGGTGAGCTCACACTGTAACGTTGTATACTGAACGTTGCCTGTCCTGCAGTTGACAAGAAATACCCTCACACACATGTCACACAAACACGCCATCAGGAAACCGTCATCGATCATCAAAGCGCTGCTTGCCAAGGTCAAAACTAACCGTCAACTTGAAAGAAACACTGTTGCACGTCAAACCATAGCAGACTCAAGAAGTCGATTGAAACACCCAAGATACTGACACCAAGTATCAAATTCAGCTGTTGTGCTTCAGCCAATTAACATAGCTGAGTGTTCTCTTACTGTGACCTGGTCGCACATGCGCTAAGAAATCAATACACGAAGATGATGATTTAAAATGAGTAGTTAGGCTCTCGGATCACAACTTGATGCAAAATGATGGACAACACCAATATCTGCGAACTCTCTCCCCTCACTGTTTTATCAGAAGAGAAGATCAGTGATGAAAGCAATACAATCTTGGTGTACACTGAAGACATGCCTGCCGAGCCGACTGATTCAGCATTCAACTCTGCGCCTCGTCTTGACAGAGTGTTACAATACGCGTCCTGCTGTTCCCGTCTCCTTTGTTCATCCAGGAGCAAACAGTAAACGTAGAGTATTACGAGTAGAGCTTGGTAGAGGAAGTCCAGTTCTGCAAGGGGCTCGCTGGAAGAACCTATCTTCACAGCGGATGAGATGAGAACGCAGGTTTATTGTGTAGATCAAACTAAAGTACAGGGCGCTATCGTAGGGTATTTATACCTAGGTATATGGGGATGGGAATACGTAGTCATAACGAGAGATATGACTATGGGAGGGATTAGTGTCCATGAGAAAGCCCAGCTAATGACGTGAGATCGCCTCTCACGTTCCTGGGAATACAGGTTAGGTAAGTGAGAAGGTTAAATAGAGTCCGTATGGCGGTGTACAGGATGAAGTAAGCGCGAATGGAGATTGTGGCGTGGGCCCGCGTGGAACATAGAGTGGAGTAGTGAGAAACAATCAAACCAACCATGGAGTTAGTCTAGGATCTCTTGATCCGTAGCGAAGTGGTCCTCGATGGTGCTCCAGGGGAAATCCCCTCCAGGTAGCACTTCGTCGTCGACGTAGCTGACGACCCCTTGGTAGAAGCCGTCCATTACCGCCTCACGGAGAGCGAAGTGAAGATCCTGTTGATGGCGTGCCATATTGGCCCAGACTGTAACATTACCCTCCGCTACGGGTTGAGGTACTACCTCAACATCTATCTGGACCCTCCGGGTCACCCTCATTCCAGAGCTCGTCATAGTCATCCCAGTCCAGTTCGTCTGGGATGGGGGAGTTGCGGCAGCGTCGCTCAGGATGGCCCTGTTGGCCACAGCGAGGGCATGGACGCGGTCGGACTGGGCACATATACTGGGGATGTCCAGGAGAAGCAGTGTTGCACCCTGGGCAGACGTACCGGGGGCAGTCGGGGTGCCAATGTCCGGGTTCCCCGCATTCGTGGCAGTCATCTCCCGGAGCCGGATTGCGAGCTTGTTCACGGTAGGTGACGAGTTCTGGGGTGGGTGCAGCCATGTTGGCGACAGATGTCCAGGCAGCGACCCTGGCCACGTTGGCAAGGGCGTAGAGGGTGGAGCGGGGGAGATTGTTACCGTGATAGGCCACTCCGTGGTGGGCATTGGTTGGGTCCCATCCTGCGTCGGCCTCGGTGGAGGAGATCGTGGAGGGGGTAGGAGAGTCCAAGCGCGGGATGGGGGAGTCTGAGATGAGGTTGGAGAGAGAAGAGGGGGAACTGGGCTCGTTGTCCACGAGCATGGGTCCACTGGCCAACGAGGAGACAGTTGCTTTATGGTTAAGGGAGGGAGGGACAAAGTTGACCATTCTAGTAGAGCCTGGGACAGAGGGGGAGGAGGAGGCATCGTCGCGGATGGTAGGGGTTGTCGAAGACGACTTAAGTACTCGTCTTCCACCAGGTCCCTTACCCCTCTTGCTAGCGCCCTTGACTCGGAGGGAGAAGGCGAGTCCCTCAGATGCGTCCATTGCGGGACGCATCGGGCCCACATATTCTCGGACGCGGACCAAGTACCCCCGGAATTCGCTGGTAGGGAGGTGGATGAACACGCAACGCACCATGGCACGTCGCATTTGGAACGAAAGGGCAGCGACCAGGGACAGGTACCCACTCTCCAGCATTCCATTGTAGTACCTTGGGAGTGACGATGATACGGCAAAGAGCGCTGCCGTCGTTGTAGGGCTCTCAGGCTCTCCTCCCTGCCAAGAGAGGGCAATGAGGGAGCGTTTAAGGGTGTGGATGGCCAGGATGTAGTCCGCGATGGGACTGAAGGTACGGTACTCAGGGAGTGCTTGGAGTTTGAGGAGAGCAGGGGGGCACTCGAGGACGACAGAGCAAAGCTCTTGCCGTTGCCTGGTGGTGAGGAGTTCGAGAAAGAGAGGGAAGTCCTCTGGGATCTCACAATCGTCTGGGTATGTGTTTGCAAGGGAGGTGGGTGGAAACAATTCGATGGGGGAGGCCAAGACATGGTTAGGGAAATGGGAGAGGGGCTGCATTTTGTGGGGATGAGCTTCCTGAGGCCTCCTTTAAGTATCCCCTCCTTCCACTTCCTCGTGGTCGGTGGTTACCCACTGCTGTCGCCAGTTTTGGTCTAATGTTTCCTGAGTGGGCGGCGGGGGAATTGGTGGAGCAGGGGGTGGTGGTGGCGTTGGTTCCCTGGGAGCTTGGGCGATAATCGTGGGAGGTGGTGATGGTGGCCTGGTAGGGGGTGCCGTCGGAGCTACAGCCCACGTCCCAGCTAATCCCAGGACCCTTGTTGGAGTGAGAGAGAGAGAGATGCTTCCCCAGGGGGTAGCAAGCAATATGGTTATCCCGTATTGGCTATAACTCCAATAGAAGATGGCAAGGAAGGAGAAGAAGACATTGGAGATGATCAACGCGCATAGGTCGATGATGGAGAACATGGTGGGGAAAGGTGGGAAGGCTACTTTCATCTGGGAAAGTCTTTGGGAAATTGCGCTTGGTAATCTTTTAATGTCCGTTTGGCGTGGGACAGGTTTGCGGTTGGTTCCCAGGTATCTTCGCTATCTGCATAGCCTTTCCACCCAATTAGGTATTCCCAACTTTTTCCCTTGTGACGGTGGCGTTTGATGGTCTCGATCTCGTATTGTGGGGGTGGCTGGGCAAACGTAGGTCCGAATTTGGCAGTGGTCGTGGCAGTGGTTAATTTGGAGGCATGAAAGACGTCATGTATTTTCCACGTCGGTGGTAATGCAAGTTTGTAATTGAGTTTGCTTAGCACCCGTGTGATCTCGAAGGGGCCAACTCTTTTGGGACTCAGCTTTCGGTGGGTGAACTTGATTCTGAGGTCTTTCGCTTCCAGCCATACTTTATCTCCTACTTTCCAGCCCTTGAATTTTGAATGTACACATTCTCTCATGTCCTGTTGGGCTTTCTGGTGGGCCGCGAGGGCCTCTTTGCGGGCCGAGTCTAACAGGGTCAGGCGATGCTCGAGTGCCGGGAGGAAGGTGGTTTTTAAGAGGGGGGGGTATGCACGTGGTTCGTATCCCATCATTAAGGAGAACGGGGAGGCGTTCCTGACTGAGTGGGTGGCTGAGTTGTGGGAGAATTCTGCCATAGGGAGCATCTCTGCCCAATTCGCTGGGGTATTTCCACAGAAGATTCTTAGGTAGGTTTCTAGTTCTTGGTTTACCCATTCGGTTTTGCCGTCAGTCTGAGGGTGATATGCCGTGGACAGGGCTACATCATATTCCAGTAGTCGAGCTAGTTCTTTTGCGAAGGCAGAGGTGAAATGTACTCCTCGATTGGAAATGCATTTGTCGTGTAAGGTGAATCTGGGGAAGACATTTTTGAAGAAGAGCAATGCTATATCCGCTGCCGTTGCAGTTTTGGTGCAAGGGAGGAAAATTACCCCCTTCGTAAGCCTGTGGTCGACCACGACCAAGACAGAGTCAAAACCACCCAACACTGGTAGATCCATGATGAGATCAACTGAGATCTGCTGGAATGGGTGAGTGGCGGACGAAGAGATGGGAGAGAGTCCCGGTGCCGTGGGGTGGGTGTTGACCTTGTTGGCCTGACAGACAAAGCACCCCTGGACAAAACAACACACATGGGACACGAGGCCCGGCCACCAGTAGTCGCAAGAGACCCTGGCCAGGGTGCGGAATCAGCCCTCGTGGCCTCCCACAGGGGATGAGTGGAGTTGGGTGAGCAGCTCGTGTCGTGCCTGGTCTGGGACATACAGGCGGCCCTTGTAGTAAAGCGCCCCATTGATGAATGTCCAATCCGTTGGTAAGGTTCAGGGCAGGAACGGCGCTTCCGAGGAGATGGCCGTTAGGGCTTGGAGTACGAGGGGGTCCGAGGGCATGGAAGACGCTACTTTCTCTGCCAAAGCAACATCAAGACGCCAAATGAAGGGCTCTGGGGGTAGGAAGACAACGTCCAAATTATCGTGTGAGGTGTCAACCTCATCCTTTCATGACAGGGCATCCGCCGGGCCCATCTCCGTACCTGGGAGAGCTGTCCAGATAAGATTGAAGTCCTGGAGAAACATCTGCCATCGGGCTTGCCATCTGGACAGTGCGTGGGGATGCTTAAAGTAGGTAAGGTTTTGGTGGTCGGTAAGTACCATGACAGGGTGAAGGGTCCCAGTTAGATAATGCTTCCACTCCCCAAGCACTAAAATGACCGCCAGCATCTCGTGGTCGTAGATGTCATAATTCCGCTCGGCCAATCCGAACGTCTTAGAGAAGTAAGCGCAGGGATGGAGATCCCCCGCGCCGTCCTTTTGCATAAGGACTGCCCCTGCGGTGAGTAAAGAGACGTCTGTCATGACGGTAAACGGCTTGGACGTGTCTGGGTAGCGCAGAATCGGACGAGTGAGGAACAAGGCTTTTAGGCGGTCAAAGGCTTCCTGACAGTCCTGAGTCCAGGACCAAGCTTTTCCTTTC
>JBBPTU010000550.1:0-21719 GCA_038094295.1 Tylopilus aff. beelii | reverse complement strand
GCGAGGTCACGGGGTCGTCGGAGGTTGCCGGAGTGGGTCGTAGCATAGCATAGGCGTCGTGTAGAGCCCAGCAGAGGCACTGTCGCAGGTCGGGGTAGTCAGCCATAGTCCCCCCTTCCCCTTTCCAACGGCAGAACCTCGCCCCTAGGATAAGAAATACTAAGTTGCGCTCAATGACCTTTCTCGTATTCAAAATATCCCTGGATAATGGTAGGGCGTAGCTAATGCAAGCAAAGACCTACGCGCGTGCGAGTCTCTCCAAAACCGAGACTACAGCACCTCGATCGTATTAACCCCATCTATCAACTCCGTCAGCGACACCCCCTCGCGAATCTGTACCACGACCAAACTGTCTGCCGCGACCCGCTTATGCTCCATGAACGACACCGATTCGAACAAGAGCGCCCCAAACGGCTGTCTAAGGCGTACGAGTACCCGAAGCGCCTGCGTGGTCTTGTCGAGCGTCGTCGCGCCGTCCGCATGCTCCTGGAAGAGTAAAGAACGGATCCACGGATGTACAACGCAGAGGTCGTTCGCTCGACAGAGATCGTCTGTAGTCACGACCTCGATGTCTCCAAGCGCAGACGTCGTGACGCGATAAGTAGCAAGCTTCGTCTCTGGGTCTGGATCGGAAGTGCAGACGACCCCGGAGATGTGAAAGACGATCCCAGAGAGTCGAAGGCGACTGGAAAACATAGACGGAGAAGGAAGACAGCGAAGACGATTGTACAACGTCTCGAGAACAGGAAGGTCGAGTTGGCACGAACGCAATGTTGCCAACGCGCGAGCCATGTCATCCGTCTCAATGGGTCGGGGAATATGTGGCGGAACGACTTGGTGGTAGACGGTGAGGTCGTGCGGCAGGCAGCTGTTATAAATACCAGCTTCCCCGGTCCATGCAAGGACTGATACATCTCCAGAACCAGTCAGGACGTGTTCTAGAAGACGGCCGACCGCACGGTAACGCTCTCCATATATGACCGAAATGGATGAATTGAAGATCCCAAGTAACGAATATGCGATGTCTTCGACATGTCGTTTCGCGCGTCGAGGCCAATGACAGCTTCTCGCGAACCCGATCTAAGCCAGGTCGAAGTATCGACAATTGTTGTTCTGAAAATCCTGATGCCCGCTCCATCTCTCCAACGATGGCAAGCGACTCCTTGTGGTTGAACATGTCGAGGTTGAGATACGGTTTCCAGTCCTCTGTGTAGAACTGGACGGTCTCGGCTGCAACATATTCCTGGTATGTCCAAACACGAGTATTCCAGACGCTGCTCTGGAGATCCCCTGGCTCCTGCGAGTCGGACAAAACCCCACGAAGGTGGACGACCGTGATGGTCGAGCCACGGTACCACGTAAACATGGCAACCAGCGACTCTTGCAATACGACAATGTTCTCCTTGTCAATGCAGCAGGTGTCTGACCATACCCATCGCAATCCGAGACTGCGGACGATCTTGCAAAGCATCTGCAGCTTCGTGTTTGGGGTGGACGACTCTAAATCGTAAACGGAGATGCCCTGGACCTCGTGAAAAAGGGGTTCGCCGTTCTCCCACCGATGGGAGAACATTGCATAGCGATAGAACCTCTTTACCTCATCACGAATCCGCGAACGGTCGACGCTAGAGCGTGTCGTCATTGAGGACCGCAGTTCATCGAAGATGGGGAGTTCTTCAAACATGGCTGCCTGCTGTCGTTTGTCGTACATGCGACCCGTGACAGCGTCAATGAGTACCCGTGGCATGGGGCCAATGGTCTGCTGAAGTGCATGTCGAATCAAGGGTGTAACATCAAGGTATTGCTGACCAAGGTCTGTCCAGAATCAGTCAATTCCTTGTCAAAAATCAACAAAAACACGAACTGCGAATTATCAAATCAGGTGAGTCTTGTATCTTTGAGCACATTGCCTGGAATGCTTTGAATGCCTCCCTATAGTTGCCCATCATATGTAGTGCAGCATGTTTGTCTTTATAGCCTTTATACGACGACGGGTCAAGTTCTATAAACTGACCGTGTGGATCAGTATGTGCATCCCACATGGCATGGATCGTAATCGATACCTCATTGCCACGGCTGAGAAGAATTTGATGCATGTTCTTTGGCTCGAGTGTGATCGCATCCGAGTAATATACAATGGCCTCCTTGTGTTGCTTAGAACTCTTCGCAGCATCGCCCAGCGTCACGAGCTTCTCAATGCAGTGCTCCCGAAAGTCTGAGTAGAACGAGGAGTTAGCGTTGCTTGTACGACTATCAGAAGCACACACTCTGTTCCCATCCAGTTCCCTCATTAGAGGTCATATCGTTCGATACCTCGTCTTTCATCTGCTGGAAACATTCGATCGCCTCAGTGAGGCGACCTTCCTCTTCGAGAAGTTCGCAAACAGTGCAATAGACCAGAAACCTAGATATTTTAAACTGACAGAGTCAAAGCCTGTATCTGATCAAGTATGGAAACAATACTTTGACTGCGACATCCAATACCTCGCAAGCAGAGCCCCCAGTCAAGGCCGACCGTGCCCATTTTTTCAGGACAACACTTAGGGCCAGAGGGCTCAACAGCAGTGCAGTTGCATAAGCCGAAGTCGCCTCGTCAGATTTTTCGGTGATGGATGCCCCATCTCCAATCTTTTCTAATGTCACCGCACAGCGCTGTTGAAACTCTGACCACAGGAATTCAAAAATGCGTCGTATCTCGGCAGGTGGGGACTCACCTGCAAGCCAACTAGAAAGTAGTTTATCCGTTTTTACATCATCTTCCATTGTACTCGTCGTCTCGAGAACGGAATCTACAGCATCATATATGCGACCTTGGGCATACAATGTCTCGCATTCATGCTTTCGTTCGTGTGCACGGATGATTCGGAGAAGGGTATCTGCTCTATGTTCGAGTTGTTGGTTCCCCTGCTGTAGACGAGCAACTTCGTTGTCTAACAGAACCATGCGTTAGTGAAGTACCCTGCCAAAGGCGACGGACCTACTGAGGATTTCTTCCTTGGTGCGAAAGGTTTGCTCGAGATTTGCGATGCGTGTGTCTAAGGAGGCTGTCAGCGTGGCGTCAGTGCAGGCCATGATGAACATACTGGTCTTGCTAGCAGTGCGCTGAGACGTGGTGTAGAGTTGTTGGATGGTCTGCTCAAGTTGAGCATTTTTATTTCCTAGTGTACACAAAAGTCAGCAAAGCGACAATCATCAGAGTGAGTCAATCATTTTACTGAGGGAATTTATTTCCTGATCGGCGGTGGCAAGTTGATTACGCAGGTCTCCCATGGCTTTCTCCAAATTGCCTGATTCATCGTGAGGAAAGCGTCAGCGAGATCTACGACGAACGTACTTGACTTCATTCCCTCGGCTGAAGGGTCTGTGCGCAGTGACTTGATTATCTCGCTTTGCTCGCTGGTTGCCCGCTGCGACTCTGCGAGCTGAACGATGCTGCTGTCTAGTAACAGTAACAATCGACAACGACGAATGACGGTGGGATTGGACGTACTGATGTCAGATAGATGTGATTCATTGACGAGGTAAGACGGTGGTAGTGCATAGCGGAGATTCCGAAGGGTGATTTTCGTGCCTCCGCAGACCACGAGATCAAAATTGTTCGATAAGGCTAGGGACCAGATGCGATGGGTGTACTCGAGGACGGTCCCGATTTGCTGGTGTGTCAAGGTGTCCCAAAACGAAACCTTTGAGTCTGCTGAGGCTGCGATGAAAGTGCCGTTGTGCGCCAGAGCAATGCATATGACATCTTTGTTGCTATGGATGGCCCATTTTGAGAGTATCATGCCAGTGGACGTGTCGACGGCGTAGATATATCCATCGCGACCCAGGGCGAAAAGTTGCTTGGTGTCGGTTCCCCAGGCGATGGAATTGTTATAGGCTGAGTTGGTTTTGATTGCGGCGTCGAAGAGAAGGCGGCCATTCGCCGCGTCGTAGGCTCGGACGGAGTCGCACTTCCACGTGGCTGTCGCGATGAGTCGTCCGTCGGGCGAAAACTTGACAGCGACCACTATCGACTCGTGTTCCCACGGCCCGAGCAGCCGTTGGCCAGACAGCGACCAGACGCAGGCGGTCTTGTCGTCCGACCCCGTCGCGATTTTCGACCCGTCTGGCGAGATGTCCACTGCAAACAACCCGCTGTTGTGTCCCTTCCACTCCCTCACCTTCTCGTCCGTCTCCGCATTCCACACCCGCACACCGCCTCCACCCGTTCCAGTCACGAGCCACTTGCCGTCCTGCGACACCGCCATACTGCCAACACTGGATTTCTCACCAATGGCTGTTTTCACCTCCATACCATCATCCATCTGCCAACGTTGAGCGAAACCTTTCTCGTCACAGCTCATGATATGGTCCCCATCCGGGAGGAGCACAACCGCATATATGCTCTCCCTACCCTCGATTTCGACCGATTTCGCCCCAATGATACCAGAGGACGAACCACTCTCCTCTTGGGTCCTCGTCCTGATCGCCGTCTCACTTGTCTCGACTCTCGTTGCTTCGTTCTGGTCACTGTTCCTCGACGAAGGTCGGACCCCCGTCCGAGTCGACTCTTGCAATCTCGTTAGTATCGCTCCTTTGGCGGTTCCATAAACCGCTCACTGTTCTTTCGTGGCCGCGGGTTGAAGGCCATGCTTGGTATGGATCGAAGGATGGGTGGATGCCAGTGGCCACCGCGAGCGCTTATTTCACTCGCAACACGTGGTTTCTTATCGATCCAACTCATGGCTCTCAGGGCCATCTCACTCTCGGTGGCTGTTTACGCACCCTCTATCTAGACCCTTGTCTTCGTCATAAACCATATTGGCATGTCGCAAGATGCAATCTCGCTCAAAGTAGCATCAATCACTTTCTCCATGGTCATCCATCCGCCGGCGTCGGCGGGAAGTGACGTCGGAACTCGTTCACAGTGATTTCTATTAGCACTTCTCGTTAAATTCCTTACTTTCGCACTGACCACAGGTCTCTCATCTAAACACATCTTCGGTCTGCCCTAGCTGTAGCTAGGGCCCAGGGGACCGTCGCATTTGCCAACCACATTGCGTTGTCCTCTAAGCGGAGAATGTCATCAAGGTCTCGAGGTACAATCCCTCAAGGGATCGGTCGAGGATAGTAGGGCGGGTAAAGAGCAAAACGATTTCAGTGGGTGAGATTGCACCCGTACTGTTGCATTAGAGTCACGGTGAGTCCTTATTTCAACCACACGGTCACATTCAACTAACACTTCGACGCATACATATAGGAGCTCCTGAATCAGGCCCGGACCATCTATGAACAAAACTTTTCACCAAGTCGCCTTGGCACTGCAGCTTTGTCTTTTCGGTCCAGGTGAAGCCACCCCTCGTCGGACCTATATCAATGAAAAAATGTACGATCGTTCTACAAACGACATTCTCTGTCCCGTCATGTCCATACTCTCTCTTCTTGATGCTGACCAGTAAGTGAATCGACAAGACCACCATTCGAACACACAATTGCCGTGCGTCCGCGTCGATGATATGGCCTCGGGACTGAAGTCTATGACGGATTGGAACCTCCAAACGAGGTCGTCTCCCACTAGGTCTACATCTCAACAACCGTCTAAAGGATTGGGTATGACGATGATCGGCACGCATTGAGATGGTGGCACCTTCGATAACTCGTCTTTCGTCACATTGCAAGACGCGTTATGTAGTACTGTGATAGTGAAGAAGTAGCCCCAGAAAATCCCGCGTACGATTGTACCCGTTTTGTTCTGCGATTCATATCGCGGACGACGACACTACAGGTTCTGGAGGCGACATGCCGCGATATTTCTGTGCTGGAGAAAGGGAAGGTGGAGGGCCCAAGACGATGATAGAGTTATGCTCGACAATGGCTCGACCATCTTTCAGTCCTTTTATGTTGATATCGCTCACAATGCGAGTTTCGTCGCGAGTAGCTAGAGTGGTTTCGAGTTGGACCCGCGTCATTACAGTCCGCCGAAGTCAGACTGGGCCATGCATAGCAGGGTACTGTGGTCTGACGCCGTTGTCTTGCTTTGTACCGGGCACGATCCTGCTGTCCTGCGACACTGCCGTACCGCGGAAAACACGTTGCCCATTCATGGCTGTCTTCACGCTTGATCGCCCACCGTGAGCCCATATAGTATCGCCCGCACTGGCAACACGTGGTTTCTTATCGATCCGGTTCACAACTCCCAGGGTCATCTCGCCCTCGGCGATTGCCCATGCACCCCCGATCCTGCTTGCTCTCCACCCCACGAACCCCACCACGATGCCTTTTACTCGTCTTTGGCGCTCGTGGAAATTGTTCTCTTCCACATTACGTCCTCACGATCTGTGGCTGTCCTTGGCGAGCTTTCATTTCATTGGGTGTCGAAAACGATATATGTCGTGGTTGGATGTCCGTATTTCGCTTATGATGGACTACGTAGACGTGATTGGCGCAAATGTCCTAGTTGAAACGATCTCGATCACGCGGCAGCACTATCATGCACAGCGATAAGTCTACTAGCGATAAGTAACGCTTGCAAGCTTGAGGGCATGTACATTTTGCTGATGCTCATACATCTCGCCATCCTTGATCGGTGCTGGAACATGCGGCAGAACGACTTGGCTATAGACAGCCATGTTTACTGGTAGGCAGGTATTATACCTACCTACCCATCCCGTCCTCGGCGAACTCATTCCCATTTTAGTTTCAGTCAAAGCGCAAAATTCGACACGGGCTTCAATGACGCAACCATCAGTCTAATGGAATGACTGGATCTGCCAGCGTGCTTCGAGTCTGTAATTTCCACGTCTGCGTGCGGGCAGTTTTATGCGTGTCTAATACTATCTATCGATCCGGTGCTTGATGGGCTCGAAAGGGGCTTCCGAGTCGACATGTGATGTGCAGCTGTTCCCCTGATAAAAGTTGTCCAAGTTCACGTCCACCTGTGGATATGTTCCTGAATCAGTCATACGTTGCATCGCAGTAGCCACGCAGATTAGCGCTCAACGACTTCTGCAATGTGGTGGGCGTTCGAGTTGGCCATCTAGCAAGACGGTGAAGCCTCGCCTTCAAGGTTTACCATGATGTGCTTACATTATTCGAAACGTCCCTGTATAGTGGTAGGGGCGTAGCTAGCACCAGCGGGACCCTACGTGCGTGCGAGTCTATCCAAAGCCGAGACTACAGTACCTCGATCGCATTAACCCCATCTATCAACTCCGTCAGCGACACCTCCTCGCGAAGCTGTACCATAACCAAACTGTCCGCCGCGACCCGCTTATGGTCCATGAACGACACCGATTCGAACAAGAGCGCCCCAAACGGCTGCCTGAGACGTACGAGCAGCCGAAGCACCTGGGTGGTCTTGTCCAGCGTCGTCGCCCCGTCTGCGTGCTCCTGAAAGAGTAAAGGACGGATCCACGGATGTACGACACAGAGGTCGTTCGCTAGACAGAGGTTATCTGTAGTCACGACCTCGATGTCTCCGAGCCCAGACGTCGTCACGCGATAGGTACCGAGCTTCGTCTCTGGGTCTGGATCTGAAGTGCAGACGACCCCAGAGGTGTGAAAGACGATTCCGGAGAGTCGAAGGCGACTGGAAAACATGGACGGAGAAGGAAGACAGCGAAGACGATTGTGTAACGTCTCGAGAACGAGGAGGTCGAGTAGGGACGAACGCAATGTTGCCAACGCGCAAGCCATGTCATCCATTTCGATGGGCTGGGGAATATGTGGCGGAACGACTTGGTGGTAGACGGTGAGGTCGTGTGGCAGGCAGCTGTTATAAATACCGGCTTCCCCAGTCCATGCAAGGACCGACACATCTCCAGAACCAGTCAAGACATGTTCCAGAAGACGGCCAACTGCACGGTAACGTTCGCCATATATGACCGAAATGGATGAATTGAAGATCCCGAGTAATGAATATGCGATATCCTCGACATATGTCGTTTCGCGCGTCGAAGCCAACAACAGCTTTTCGCGAACCCGATCTAAGCCAGGTCGAAGTACCGACAATTGTTGTTCTGAAAATCCTGATGCCCGCTCCATCTCTCCAACGATGGTAGGCGACTCTTTGTGGTTGAACATGTCGAGGTTGAGATACGGTTTCCAGTCCTCGGTGTAGAATTGGACGGTCTCGGCTGCAACATATTCCTGGTATGTCCAAACTCGCGTATTCCATACACTGTTCTGAAGGTCTCCTGGTTCCTGCGAATCGGACGAAACCCCACGGAGGTAGACGACCGTGACGGACGAGCCACGATACCACGTGAACATGGCAACGAGCGACTCTTGCAATACGACAATGTTCTCCTTGTCAATGCAGCAAGTGTCTGACCATACCCATCGCAGTCCGAGACCACGGACAGTCTTGCAAAGCATCTGGAGTTTGGTGTTTGCTGTGGAAGGCTCTAGATCGTAGACAGAGATGCTCTGTACCTCGTGGAAAAGGGGTTCGCCGTTCTCCCACCGATGAGAGAACATCACATAGCGATAGAACTTCTTTACTTCATCACGAATCCGCGAACGATCGACACTGGAGTGTGTCGTCATCGAAGACCGCAGTTCGTCGAAGATGGGATGCTCTTCGAACATGACTGCCTGGTGTCGCTTGTCGTACATGCGACCAGTGACAGTGTCAATGAGTACCCGTGGCATGGGGCCAATGGTTTGCTGAACTGTCTGTCGAATCAAGGATGTAATATCGATGTATTGTTGATCAAGGTCTGCCCACAATCGGTCAATTCCTCGTCAAAAATCAACAAAGATACACGAACTACGAATTTCCAGGTCGGGTGAGGCTTGTATCTTGAAACGCATGGTCTGGAATGCTTTGAATGCTTCCCTATACTCGCCCATGCCGTGTAGTGCAGCACGTCTTTCTTCATAGCCCTTGTGCGATGACGGGTCGAGTTCTATGAGCTGATCGTGTGGATCAGCATGTACACTCTACGTGGCATAAACCATAACTAATACCTCATTGCTACGCTTGAGAAGAATTTCGTATATGTTCTTTGGCTCGAGTGTGATTGCATCCGAATAATATCCGATTGCCTCCTTGTGTTGTTGAGTACTTTTCGCGGCATCGCCCAGTGTCACCAGCTTCTCGATGCACCGTTCCCGAAAGCCTGAGTAAGATGGGAAGTTAGCGTTGCCCGTACGACATCAGAAGCACATACTCTGTTCCCATTCCATTCCCTCATTAGATGTCAGGTCGTCCGATACCTCACTCTTCATCCGCTGGAAGCATTCGATCACCTCTGTGAAGCGACCATCTTCTTCGAGAAGCTCGCAAATAGTGCGGTAGATGAGAAATCTAGATATCTTAAACTATACACGGTCAAAGCTTGTATCTGATCAAGTACTGAAACAATACCTCAGCTGCAGCATCCAATGCCTTGCACGCAGAGCCACTGGCCAAGATCGAGCGTGCCCACTTTTTCAGGGAAACATCTGGGGCCAGAGGGTTTACCAGCAGTGCGGCAGCATAAGCCGAAGTTGCCTGGTCACATTTTTCGGTGATGGGTGCCTCATCTCCCATCCTTTCTAATGTCACCGCACAGCGCTCTCGAAACTCTGACCACCGGAATTCAAAAATACGTCGTATTTCAGTGGGTAGGGACTCACCTGCAAGCCAGCTAGAAAGTAATTTGCTCGCTTTTACACCATCTTCCATCGTACTTGTCATCGCGAGAACCGACCCTACAGCATCATATATGCGACCTTGGGCATACAATGTCTCGCATTCATGCTTTCGTTCGTGTGCACAGATGATTCGGATAAGGGTATCTGCTCTACGTTCGAGTTGTTGGTTCCCCTGCTGTAGACGAGTAACCTCGTTGTCTAACAGAACTATGCGTTAGTGAAGTACCTGCAAAAGCTGACGGACGCACTGAAGATTTCTTCCTGAGTGCAAAAGGATTGCTCGAGATTTCGGATGTGCGCATCTAAGAGAGGCTGTCAGCGTGGCATCAGTACAGGCCACGATGATCATACTGGTCTCGCTAGCGGTGCGTTGAGACGTTGCGAGCGCTTCATGGAGTTGTTGGATCGTCTGCTCAAGCTGACTGTTTTTGTTTCCTAGTGTACACGAGCATCAGCAAAGCGATGATCATCAAAGCAAGTTGATTATTTCACTGAGGGAATCCATTTCCTGATCGGCAGTGGCAAGTCGATTACGCAGGTCTCGCATGGCTTTCTCCAAATTCCCTGATTCATTGTGAGGGAAGTGTCAGCGAGGTCTACGACGAACGTACTTGACTTCATTTCCTCGGCCGGAAGGTCCGTGGACAGTAGCTTGATCGTCTCGCTTTGTTCGCTGGTTGCTCGTTGCGACTTGGTGAGCTCCTCGCGGGGATCTAGAATTGTGTCCGCGGGCTGAACGATAACGATGGATGACGGTGGAATTGAACCTACTGATTTCAGGATATGATTCAATTCCATCGACAAGGTGAGACGGGGGTAGTATATAGCAGAAATTCCAAAGGGTGATGTTCTTCCCTCCGCAGACCACAAGATCAAAATTGTTCGATGCAGCTATGGAGTAGATGGTATGGGTGTGCTCGAGGATGGTCCCGATTTGCTGGTGTGTCGAGGTGTCCCAAAACGAAACCTTTGAGTCGGCCGAGGCTGCGATGAACGTGCCATTGTGCGCTAGAGCAATGCATCGGGCATCTTGGTTGCTATGGATGGCCCATTTTGAGAGTATCGTGCCGGTGGATGCGTCGAGAGCGTAGATATGTCCATCGCGACCCAGGGCGAAAAGTTGCTTGGTGTCGCTTCTCCAGGCGAGGGAACTGTTTTGGCTTGAGTCGGTTCCGATTGCGGCGTCGAAGAGAAGGCGACCATTCGCCGCGTCGTAGACTCGAACGGAAGCGCGTTCCCACGTGGCTGTCGCGACGAGTCGTCCGTTGGGCGAAAACCTGACGGCGACCACCCAGTATTCATGTTCCCACGGCCCGAGAAGCCGTTTGCCCGTTTTGCGCGACCAAACGCAGGCAGTCTCGTCACCAGACCCCGTCGCGATTTTCCTCCCGTCCGGCGAGATGTCCACCGCATACACCCAATCGCTGTGTCCCTTCCACTCCAACATCCTCTCGTCCGACTCCGCATTCCACACCCGTACATCGCCTCCAAAGGCTCCAGTCACGATCCACCTGCCGTCCTGTGACACCGCTATACCGCCAACACCGGATTTCCCACCAATGGCTGTCTTCACCTCCTTACCATCATCCATCCGCCAACATTGAATGAAACCGTTCTCGTCACGGCTCATGACATGCTCCCCATCAGAGAGGAGCGCAACCGCATATATGTTCTCCCTACCCTCGATTTCGACCGATTTCGCCCCAGCAATACCAGAGGACGAACCACTCGCCTGTTGGGTCATCGTCTTGATCGCCGTCCCACTTCTCTCGGCTCTCCTTGCTTCATTCTGATGACTGTTCCTCAACGAGGGTCGGTCCCCCGTCCGAGTCGACTCTTGTACTCTCATTAGCATCGCTCCTTCGGTGGTTGCGCAAACCGCTCACCGTTCTTTCTTCGCCATGGGTCAAAGGCCATGTTTGGTATGGATCGAAGGGCGCGTGGATTCCGGTGGCCACAGCGAGCTCTTATAACACTTGCAACACGTGGTTTCTTATCGATCCAACTCACAGCTCTCAGGGTCATCTCACTCTCGGCGGCTGTTTACACATCCTCTACCTGGACTCTTGTCTTCACCATAAACCGCATCAGGATGTCGCAAGATGCAATCTCGCTCAAAGTTACACGGAGCACTTTCTCCGTGGTCGTCCGTCCGCCGGCGTCGGCGGGAAATAAACTCAGAGTTCGTTCACGGTGATCATCTATCAGTACTGGAAAGGGGAATGGGACTATGGCTCACTACCCTGATCTGCGACAGTGCCTCGGATGGGCTCTACACTGCGCCTATGCTATGCTATGCTATGCTACGACTATCTTGCTCCTCTCGCCTCACTGCCGCGCCCTGAGACTTCCTCCAGCTGTCCAGCCCCGGCCTCTCTCCCCTCACTGCCACAGTACTCGTTGCTTCTTGTTGATTCGTTACTTTCGCCCCGACACAGCTCTCTCACCTAAACATGTCTTCAGTCTGTCCTAGTGGTGGCTAGGGGACCATCTCGTTTGCAAATCCCACTGCGTCGTTCTCCAAGCGGATAATATCGTCAAGGATCTCGACAGGTACAATTCCCCAAGGGATCGACCGAGGATAGCAGGGCGGGTAAAAAGCAAAGCGATTCCGGTGGATGACTTCTGAACGACGATGAGGTTGCATACATACTGCTGTATTAGAGTCGTGGTAAGAGTTCTTACTTCAAGCACATGATCACTTTGAACTAACATTTCCAACGACATCGACCCATAGGTACAGAAGATCCTGAGTCAGGCCCAGGCCATTTATGAACAAAGATTATTCACCAGGTCCCCTTGGCACAGGAGCTTTGTCTTCTTAGTTCAGGTGACGCCACTGCTCGTCGGACCTCTTAGTATATCAGGTTTGTCAATGAAAAATGTACGATCGCGCTACAAACCACCATCTCTGTCCCGCCATGTCCATGCTCTCTTCTCAATGTTGACTAGTAAGCAAATCGACGGGACCACCATCCGAACATGCCATTGTCGTGCGCCCGCGTTGACGGTATGGCCTCGGGACTAAAGTCTACTGCGGATGGGAACCTCCCAACGAAGTCGTCCCCCACGAGTCTACATCCAAACAACCGCACGAAGGATCGGATGCGACGATAATCGGTACGCATCGAGATGGTGGCACTTCCGATAAGTTGTCTTCCATCACACTGCAGGACGAGTTTGCGCTGTACCGTGATGGTGTTGGCATGAAGAAATAGCCCCAGAAGATCCCGCGCGCGATCTTATTCTTTTTGTTTTGCGATTCACGTCGCGTAAGGTAGACGACGACGCGTTACTCGTCGCGGCATTGTTTGTAGTACGACCTGGCCTTCCAAGTGATCGAATTCTACATGTGACTCTCGCGCATATCTCTGAGCCTTTCTATCCATTGTTCGCATACCCATCCGTCCTTAGTTACTGCTAATGGTCCATGCCGCTTTTTTTGATTTCGTATTTCCGTGCGACTCGGATGGATTCTCTTTGGGTGTTCACTTCTTGTTCCTAATCCAAATCCGACTGTGTGCCTCCGCTTAATTGTACGAACCTTATGACCTACGATGGCATTATCGCTCACCGACCAATCTGCCCAGTTAAGCAAGATACCCGCACTGGACGCAGTCGGCCCTCCTGAGTCGATGGAGCATTCGTATACCAAAATGGAGGAGGCACCCGACCGACCCGACCAGGCGTGCCGCCCCGCTCCACCGGTAGGTAGGTATTATACCCACCTATGGATCCAGTCCACGGCGAACTTGTTCCAATTTTGGTTCCAGTCAAAGTGCAGAATTCCAAATGGGCATCAATGATGCAACCATCAGTCTAATGCAATGACTGGATCTGCCAACCTGTATGTTTCGTGATTTCCACATTTGCGTTACGAGCTGTTTTATGCGTGTCTAATATTACCGTTGATCTGGTGCTTGATTTGTCCGAAAGAGGGCTTCAACGTGCGATCCGCAGCTGTTCCCCTGATAAAAGCTGTTCAAGTTCGTATCCACCCGTGTTGAATCAGTCATACGCCGGATCGCAGCAGGATCGCAGATCGGCGCCGAACGACTTCTGCAATGTCGTAGTGGGCATTCGAGTGGGCCATCTAGCAAGAAAGACCCCACAGTGAAGCCTCGCCTCCAGGGTGAGATATACCATGATGCGCTTACATGATTCGAAACGTCCCTGTATAGTGGTAGGGCGTAGCTAGTGCCGACGAGACCCTACGCGCGTACTAGTCTATCCAAAGCCGAGACTACAGTACCTCGATCGTATTAACCCCATCTATCAACTCCGTCAGCGACACCTCCTCGCGAATCTGTACCATGACCAAACTGTCCGCCGCGATCCGCTTATGCTCCATGAACGATACCGATTCGAACAAGAGCGCACCAAACGGCTGCCTAAGACGTACGAGCAGCCGAAGCGCCTGGGTGGTCTTGTCGAGCGTCGTTGCGCCGTCTGCATGCTCCTGGAAGAGTAAAGGTCGGATCCACGGATGTACGACACAGAGGTCGTTTGCTCGACAGAGGTCGTCTGTAGTCACGACCTCGATGTCTCCGAGCCCAGACGTGGTGACGCGATAGGTACCGAGCTTCGTCTCTGGGTCTGGATCTGAAGTGCAGACGACCACGGAGGTGTGAAAGACGATTCCAGAGAGTCGAAGGCGACTGGAAGACATGGACGGCGAAGGAAGACAGCGAAGACGATTGTGCAACGTCTCGATAACGGGGAGGTCGAGTTGGGACGAACGCAGTGTTGCCACTGCGTGAGCCATGTCATCCATTTCGATGCGCAGGGGAATGTGCGGCGGAACGACATGACGGTAGACGGTAAGGTCATGCGGCAGGCAGCTGTTGTAAATATCAGCTTCCCCGGTCCATGCAAGGACTGATACATCTCCAGAACCGGTCAAGACGTGTTCCAGAAGACGGCCAACCGCACGGTAACGCTCGCCATATATGACAGAAATGGATGAATTGAAGATCCCGAGCAACGAATATGCAATGTCCTCGACATATGTCGTTTCGCGCGTCGAAGCCAACGACAGCTTTTCGCGAACCCGGTCTAAGCCAGGTCGAAGTACCGACAATTGTTGTTCTGAAAATCCTGAGGCCCGCTCCATCTCTCCAACGATGGCAAGTGACTCCTTGTGGTTGAACATGTCGAGGTTGAGATACGGTTTCCAGTCCTCTGTGTAGAATTGGACGATCTCGGCTGCAACATATTCCTGGTATGTCCAAACGCGTGTATTCCAGACGCTGTTCTGGAGGTCCCCTGGTTCCTGCGAGTCAGATAAAACCCTGCGGAGGTGGACGACCGTGATGGACGAGCCACGGTACCACGTGAACATGGCAACCAGCGACTCTTGCAATACGACAATGTTTTCCTTGTCAATGCAGCAGGTGTCTGACCATACCCATCGCAGTCCGAGACCACGGACAATCTTGCAAAGCATCTGCAGCTTCGTGTTTGCTGTGGATGTCTCTAGATCGTAAACAGAGATGCCCTGGACCTCGTGGAAAAGAGGTTCGCCGTTCTCCCACCGATGGGAGAACATCGCATAGCGATAGAATTTCTTTACCTCATTACGAATCCGCGAACAGTCGACGCTAGAGCGTGTCGTCAT
The DNA here is from genome assembly GCA_038094295.1 of Tylopilus aff. beelii. Taxonomy (NCBI): domain Eukaryota; kingdom Fungi; phylum Basidiomycota; class Agaricomycetes; order Boletales; family Boletaceae; genus Tylopilus; species Tylopilus aff. beelii. The sequence goes on along the minus strand of JBBPTU010000550.1, from coordinate 6,484 downwards.
CGAGGACCGCAGTTCGTTGAAGATAGGGAGTTCTTCGAACAAGGCTGCTTGCTGTCGTTTGTCGTACATGCGACCCGTGATAGCGTCAACGAGTACCCGCGGCATGGGTCCAATGGTCTGCTGCACTGCCTGTTGAATCAAGGAGGTAATATCGATGTATTGCTGATCAAGGTCTGCCCAGAATTGGTCAATTCCTTGTCAAGAATCAACAAAGACACGAACTGCGGATTATCGGATCAGGTGAGTCTTGTATCTTTGAGCGCATCATCTGAAACGCTTCAAATGCCTCCCTATAATTGCCCATCATATGTAGTGCAGCATGTTTGTCTTCATAGCCTTTATGCAATGACGGGTCGAGTTCTATGAACTGATCGTATGGATCAGTATGTGCACCCCACATGACATAGATCGTGATCGATACCTCATTGCCACGGCTGAGAAGAATCTCATGCATGTTCTTTGGTTCGAGTGTGATTGCATCCGAGTAATATCTAACGGCCTCCTTGTGTTGCTTAGAACTTTTCGCAGCATCGCCCAGCATCACCAGCTTCTCGATGCACCGTTCCCGAAAGTCTGAGTAGGATGTGGAGTGAGTGCTGCCTGTACGACCACCAGAAGCACATACTCTGTTCCCATTCCATTCCCTCATGAGAGGTCATGACATCCGATGCCTCGTTCTTCATCTGCTGGAAACATTCAATCGCCTCACAGAGGCGACCATCTTCTTCGAGAAGTTCACAAATGATGTGGTAGACGAGAAATCTAGATATCTTAAACTGAACTGAGTCAAAGCTTGTATCTGATCAAGTACAGAAACAATACCTTGACCGCAGCATCCAATGCCTCGCACGCAGAGCCACCAGTCAAGATCGAGCGTGCCCACTTTTTTAGGACAACACTTGTGGCCAGAGGGTTCGCCAGCAGTGCACCAGCATAAGCTGAAGCCCCCTCGTCGTATTTTGCGGCAATGGATGCCTCGTCTCCAATCTTTTCTAATGTCACCGCACAGCGCTGTCGAAACTCTGAAACCGGAATTCAAAAATGACATATTTCGGCAGGTAGGGATTCACCTGCAAGCCAGCTGGAAAGTAGTTTGTCCGCTTTTATATCATCCTCCGTAGTACTCGTCATCTCGAGAACAGACTCTACGACGTCATATATGTGACCTTGGGCATACAGAATCTCGCATTCATGCTTTTGTTCGTGTGCACGAATGATTCGGGTAAGGGCATTTGCTCTACGTTCGAGTTGTTGGTTGCCCTGCTGTAGACGAGCAACTTCGTTGTCTGCAGAACTATGCGTCATTGAAGTACCCCGCTAATAGGCGACAGACCTACTGAATATTTCTTCCTGGGTGCGAAATGTTTGCTCGAGATTTGCGATGCGCACGTCTAAGAGAGGCCATTAACACGGTGTCAGTGCAGGCCATGATGAACATACTGGTTTCGCTGGTGGTGCGTTGAGACTTGGCGAGCACTTTGTGGAGTTGTTGGATCGTCTGCTCAACCTGAGTGTTTTTGTTTCCTAGTGTACACGAACGTCAGCGAAGCGACGATCATCAAAGCAAATTGATTATTTTACTGAGGGAATCCATTTCTTGATCGACGATGAGCTTAGAGGCGGCAAATTGATCATGCAGGTCTTGTAAGGCTTTCTCCAAATTCCCTGATTCATCGTGAGGGAACCGTCAGTGAGGTCTACGACGAACATACTTGACTTTGTTTCTTCAGCTAAAAGGTCTGTGCGCAGTGACTTGATTGTCTCGCTTTACTCGCAGGTTGCCTGTTGCGACTTGGCGAGCTCCTCCCGGAGCTCCACTGGCAGAACGGTATCCGTGGGCTGAACGACCCGGCTGCCTAGTGACAGTAACCATCAATAACGACGGACGACGGTGGCATTGAACGTACTGATGCCAGGCGGACGTAATTCATTTCCATCGACGAGGTGGGATGGGGGTAGCGCATAGCGGAGATTCCAAAGGGTGATTTTCGTGCCCCCGCAGACAACGAGATCAAAATTGTTTGATATGGTTAGGGAATAGATGGGATGGGTGTGCTCGAGGACGGTCCCGAATTGCTGATGTGTCGACGTGTCCCAAAACGAAACCTTTGAGTTGGCCGAGGCCGCGATGAAAGTGCCGTTGTGCGCCAGAGCAATGCATATGGCATCTTTGTTGCTATGGATGGCCCATGTCAACAGTATCGTGCCAGTGGACGTGTCGACAGTGTAGATATATCCATTGCGACCCAGTGCAAAAAGCTGCTTGGTGTCTCTTCCCCAGGCGAGGGAATTGTTATGGGCTGAGTTGGTTTTGATTGCGGCATCGAAGAGCAGGCGACCATTCGCCGCGTCGTAGACTCGAACGGAGGCACGCTCCCACGTGGCTGTCGCGACGAGTCGTCCGTCGGGTGAAAACTTGACACCGACCACTATCGACTCGTGTTCCCACGGCCCGAGCAGCCGTTCGCGGGACTGCGACCAGACGCAGGCAGTCTTGTCGTCCGACCCCGTCGCGATTTTCGACCCGTCCGGCGACATGTCCATCGCACACACGAAATCGCTGTGTCCTTCCCACTCCCTCACCTTCTCGTCAGTCTCCGCATTCCACACCCGCACACCGCCTCGACTCCTCCCAGTCACGACCCATTTGCCGTCCTGCGACACCGCCATACTGCCAACATCGGATTTCTCACCAACGGCTGTCTTCACCTCCCTACCATCTTCCATTCGCCAACGTTTAGCGAAACCTTTCCCGTCACGGCTCATGATATGGTCCCCATTTGGAAGGAGCGCGACTGCATATATGCTCTCCCTACCCTCGATTTCGACCGATTTCGCCTCAACGATACCAGAGGACGAACCACTCGCCTCTTGGGTCCTCGTCCTAATTGCCATCTCACTTGTCTCGACTCTCGTTGCTTCGTTTTGGTCACTGTTCCTCGACGAAGGTCGGTCCCCCATCCGAGTCGACTCTTGCACTCTCGTTAGTATCGCTCCTTTGGCGGTTCCATAAACCGCTCGTCGCCACGGGTTGGAGGCCATGCTTGGCATGGATCGAAGGGTGCGTGAATGAGTGGCCACCGCGAGCTCTTATATCACTCGCAACGTAGTGTCTTATCAATCCAACTCACAGCTCTCAGGGTCATCTCACTCTCGGCGGCTGTTTATGTACCCTCATCAAGAATTTGTCACATACATGTCTGAGCTACTGACTAGGGCACGACCGTACGAGATTCGGAACTTGTCTGGTTGGCCATTTAGCTTTTAGCCGTTATCAGCCGTGTCGTTGCCGGTCACGGTTCAAAGTTGCTCTATTTCGTACTACGTCCTCACGATCTCATTTTGTTGGGGATATATATCGTAATTGGATGTTCGCGCTTCAATTATGAACTAGACATGATCAGCGTGAATATGTCCTAGTTGAAACGATCTCGATCACTATCATGCGTAGCAATAGGTCTGCTAGCTCTAAGTGATGCTTGCAAGCTGGAATCACGAACTTTTTAATACAGTAATAATGAAACAAGGTTTTTGCCGCCCCGGGCGGCATCTCCAAGTTCAGTCTAACATTATGAAAAAGTCAACCGTAGGGTCATGGTTGTCTAGCCGTCTGTCTGGATTGTTCCAACACGATGATCAAATAAACGATCAGCGAGCTCCAGCTCAAATCGTTCTTTTCCCTCCCTGGTTCCCCACACCTTAGGATTGGACACGTCAAAAGAGCCACTTCCAAAAACATCGTCGTAGTCTTCGTATGTCCACTCCGCTTCCGCTGTGCCTTTTACATGTTTGAAGAGTCCTTGCATGAAATGATCAGTGAAAAGTTCGTCGAGTGGACGGAGCTTGGGATCTTCGATATGGTCCAACTAGATATAGAGACCGTTGATATCCGCATTCCCATCGATAAACGTCGTGATACAGTAGTTGTCCTGCAGAGAAAAAAAGGCTCGAGTTTCAGGGAAAGTAGATGGGCACCACCGCTCATGTTTGGATCTACACTAAATTCATAATTGTCCCAAGCATCGTGCAGATCACTTCGCAAAGTAATCATATTCTGAACCGAGTCGATTTTTGTTGGTCCACCCATCCAAGCCTCATCTGCCGCGTCAGTGATTTTGCCAGGGTAACCTTTGTTTGCCCACTATGACACAGTAATCGTGAACCTCGATAGATTATGGTGAAGAAAAACGACTACCTCGGCATGATGCGCTCATGAAAATATGTGTGCAACCTTAAGGTCAGAGTTTGTAATCCAGTAACCAGACATTTTACGTCTCTGGCACGTCCACAAATGATGTAGTGATGTGCCTGAGAGGACAGCAAATCAGCTGGACTTCCCTAGGGTGGATTTGATCGATTACTGACACGGGCGGAGGTGGAAGTGTGCATAGGGTTACGAGGACGAGCAAGTGTTGCAACCAGGCTTATAGTAATGGGTTCGCCAACTGTTTTGGTTCCTGAATAGAACTCATCACCTTTTACCGCCATTATCACCCACCTGTTGACAGAACAACATAATGGCCTGGCTGGACGATTTGAGGTCCTTGCGGACATGGTTCACCGGGTTGCCGTCGGGCCGGGTCGAATTGGAAAACTAACCAATCCCTCGGCCGTGACGATGAATGCCATCAGGTGCGCGTAAAAATGTTTCCAATCGAGTGTGCCGTACTGCCAGAAACCTGACACGAACTGTTAGCCCCGATACGTTGAAGCAAGATGACGGACCAGCCATGATAGCTCCAGTTGAATCGACCACCTCTATGTTGCGTTTCTGCAACAGAGCTGGCGCGCGATGCCGGATGATGAAGTTCATAGTGGAATATGGTATACTGGTATTTCCCACGCACCACCCCTGTTACGAATCGATCATGTCTTGACATACTGAACGTGTTGCGTGAAAGCCAGAAACTGTGCCATATTGAAACTAGGCTCATATGCCTCAGGCAAAGGAGTCGGGTCACCATTGTGAATGTACTTCACAAACGGTTCACTATCATGATCTGGGATAAGCTCCTCGGCTAGGTATGCAAGCTGGACATTGAGAATGCTTGGGGTTTTCCCAGTCGACTTGATGGCAAACAAGAGGCCAGTATCCACAAAATGGAGTCGAGGAATATCAAACAGAGGTGGGGTAGTTGCTTTTGCGACTGAACGATCAATGAATATTTCTTGCGTCACACACGAGTCACACAAACTTCAAAGGTGAACGAGGTCCGTAATACCGATCTGCGCGCCTCGACAAAGGAAATTTTGATGAGTCACGTGATCACGGCCGTCCGGCTTTCCATATCATTCCGAGTCACGGCCCGGGCATGCGCTTCGTGCCTCGGAATTGCAGTCCTTTGTAGTAAGTGGCGTGCGCGTTCTCCGGTGCCCGCCCACCATTTGGTTTTGCAGATCTCTCCGGTGTTGGCCCCCTCACCCAGCTAGCATCTTCATTTTGACTCGTTCTGAACCATGCCTGTGTCACTCATCGCGGCATTGTTTGTAGTACGACTTGGCCCTCCAAATTGTCGAATTCTACATGCAACTCTTGCGCATATCTCTGAGTCATTCTATGCATTGTTATCATGCCCATCCATCCAGAGCGCCTGCGCGACCCTACGCGCATGTGAGTCTCTCCAAAGCCGAGACTACAGTACCTCGATCGTACTAACACCATCTACCAACTCTGTCAGTGAAACCTCCTCGCGAATCTGTACCACGACCAAACTGTCCGCCGCTATCCGTTTATGCTCCATGAACGACACCGACTCGAATAAGAGCGCACCAAATGGCTGCCTCAGACGTATGAGTAGCCGAAGCGCCTGCGTAATCCTGTCGAGCGTCGTCGCACCATCTGCATGTTCCTGGAAGAGTAAAGGACGGATCCACGGATGCACGACACAGAGGTCGTTCGTTCTACGAAGGTCGTCTGCAGTTACAATCTCGATGTCTCCGAGCGCGGACATCATCACCCGATAGGTACCGAGCTTCGTCTCTGGATCTGGATCCGAGATGCAGATGACCCCGGAGGTGTGAAAGACGATTCCAGAGAGTCGAAGGCGACTGGAAGCCATAGACGGCGACGGAAGACAGCGAAGACGATTGTGCAACGTCTCGAGAACGGAGAGGTCGAGGCGGGACCAGCGCAGTGTTGCCACTGCGTGAGCCATGTCATCCATTTCGATGGGCCGGGGAATATGTGGCGGAACAACTTGACGGTAGACGGTAAGGTCATGTGGCAGGCAGCTGTTATAAATGCCAGCCTCCCCAGTCCATGCAAGGACTGATACATCTCCAGAACCAGTCAAGACGTGTTCCAGAAGACGACCGACCGCGCGGTAACGCTCGCCATATATGACAGAAATGGATGAATTGAAGATCCCGAGTAACGAATATGCAATGTCCTCGACATACGTCGTTTCGCGCATCGAAGCCAATGAGAGCTTCTCGCGAACCTTGTCCAGGCCAGGTCGAAGTACTGACAATTGTTGTTCTGAAA